>CM035121.1:12233740-12398740 GCA_020205555.1 Panax stipuleanatus | reverse complement strand
AATCAGCGACGCCATTGTATGACGGGCACGAAAAGCACACCGTCTTATCTGCAGTGACTAACTTTTTACACTTCAAGAACGAGCATGACTGTAGCGAGAGAGGTTTTAATGAACTGCTAAACATTGTGAAGGAGTGTTTACCTGCACGTAATAAGTTACCGGAGTCGTACTATGATGTGAAGAAAATGGTCAAAAGGCTCAATCTAGGGTATGAGAAGATTGATGCTTGTGAGAATGACTGTATGTTGTATTACGGTGATGTCAATAAAGATAAAAGGTCATGTGATATTTGCGGTACAAGTAGATACTGTGAACAGCGCAAGAAAAAGGGAAAAAACGTGTCGAGAAAGATCTTACGTTACTTTCCCATTGCGCCGAGGCTTCAGCGGTTGTTCATGTCAACACATACCGCCGAGGATATGAGGTGGCACTCTACACGGGACATAGTCGAAGGTCAACTGACGCACCCGGCAGATGGGCTTGAGTGGAAAAATTTTGATAACAAGCACCCCTCATTTGCTGAAGAGGTTCGCAATGTTAGGCTTGGACTTGCTACAGATAGGTTTAATCCGTTTAACGGGCCTTACACAAAGCCGTACTCAACTTGGCCAGTGATTATTGTTGTGTATAACCTCCCGCCTTCGATGTGCATGAAAGATCCCTACATGTTCATGCCTTTACTGATTCCGGGTGATAAGAGTCCAAGTAAAGACATCAATATATACCTCAGGCCGTTAGTTGATAAGTTGAAGATGTTGTGGGAAAAAGGGGTTCAAACTTATGATGTATCTCTTAAGCAGAACTTTGACATGAGGGCAGCTTTACTGTGGATAATAAATGACTTCCCGGTGTTAGGAATGATCAGTGGATGGTCGACTCACGGGGGCTTGTCATGTCCCCTATGCATGGGGTCAGTTAAAGCTATGCGGCTCAAACATGGGGGGAAAATGAGTTTTTTTGCAACATCCAGACAGTTTTTGCCGATTGAACATCGTTATCGACGGATGAGTAGACAATTCAATCAAAAAATAGAGAAACGTCAAGTACCTGGCCGTCTTTCTGGGTCAGCAGTGTTGAGTTGGATTAGTCATTTGAAGTTTCCACCTTCAGGGAAGAATCACAGATTAGAGCGAGCTTATGGTTACGACAAGGTTCACAACTGGACACACAGATCCATGTTCTTTGACCTGCCTTATTGGGCTACACTCTACTTCCGTCATTGTTTAGATCCGATGCATACTGAGAAGAACGTATTTGATAACATTTTTTATACAGTCCTAGATGCCAGTGGTAGAACAAAGGACAACAACAAGTCGAGGCTTGATTTGGTAGAAATGAACATTAGGGAAGATCTGTGGCTGTATCAGGAGGGTAGTAAGACGGTAACGCCTAAAGATGAATATATTTTGACCAGGGAACAGTTGATATTGATATGTAATTGGATCAGTGGACTGAAGCTCCCAGATGGATATTCTTGGAATATAGCAAGGTGTTGTAAAGTCGAAGAGCTAAAGTTTCAGGGTCTCAAAAGTCATAATTGTCACGTATTCATGCAGAAGTTGATCCCTGTGGCATTTATCGACTTGTTACCGAAACGTGTGGTTGAAGCACTGACAGAGCTTTCTAATTTCTTCAGAGATCTATGCTTGATGGAGCTCCAGCTCAAAGACATAGATAAAATGGAGATGCAGATAGTGGAAATAATGTGCAAGTTAGAAATGATCTTCCCTCCATCGTTTTTTGATTCAATAGAGCATTTGCCTATTCACTTGCCATACGAAGCTAAGTTTGGCGGTCTCGTGCAATGTAGATGGATGTATCCATTCGAGAGGTAATGACATTAATGTTTTTAATACGGTAAAATGTTCATTCTTGTTTGCTAATCTATATATCACATAGGTATATGCGACGTCTAAAGCAAAATGTGAAGAATAGAGCCCGTGTAGAGGGGTCAATTGCTAAAAGTTATGTTATGGAGGAACTTGTTAATTTCTGCTCGTTGTACTTTGAGCCGAATGTTCAGACAAAGCACAATCGCTTACGTCAGAATGAGGCTGTTGCGCACGAGGAAAATGGAGAATTAACAGCCTTTAGTCATCCTGTACGCCCATTCGGCGGTAAAAAAAGACGATTCTTAACCGATAGTGAGTATGCAGCTGCCACATTGTATGCACTTGTCAACATGAATGAAGTAGCGCCATACATTAAGTAAGTAGCCGTAACTATATATGTCTGGTGTAACTGTGTCAAGTTCCTTTACAAACACATTAAGTGTATAACTGTGTTGCAGTCAATATGATGCTGAAGTACGTGAAGCGAATCCGAGTATATCGGACGGGGATTTGCAAAATTTGAGAAATGGACAATTTGTGCAATGGTTTAAAGATCATGTAAGTCTAACCTTTACAAGTTCAATGAATCTACCATCATAGATTTATTCTTATGGTGTAATTAACTTTAGAATATGTTGTGTTAATGTACATTAGGTCCTCACAGATGAGTTAGCTGACAATCGGCTAAAGCTTATAGCCGACGGCCCTGAAAGATCTGTAGATACTTATACATGCTGCACTGTCAACGGTTACAGATTTAAGTGTTGCGATATTGGGGAAGTCACTTCTGCTGATTCTGGTGTTGTGGTGAAAGGTAGCTGCTACGATAACATTTGGGATGACTGGTATGGACGATTGCTAGAAGTTGTCGTTCTCAAATATTGGGGTCATAAAGAATTAGTTTGCTTCAATTGTCATTGGTTTGATGTTGAGAATGGAGTTAAAGTAGATAAAAAATCAGGACGGGTAACTGTTAATGTTAAGTCAAAACTAAGACTGATGACTGGTATGGACGAGCATTTTATTTTAGCAAGTCAAGCAACACAGATGTACTACGCGCGGAGTGTTAAGACTCCTGCAAGCCTATGGCATGCTGTTATAACCACCAAAGCTCGTGGTTTTCAAGGCACAGCTCCTCGTCCAGACGGTGAACCTTTACAAGTCAAGTCTACTAGTGTCACACCTGCTGATGTGACAATTATTAGTGAGTTTAGTGAAGAAGAGGATGATGTTGTCGCTATCGAAAGTGAAGACGATGTTGTTGAGGAGGTAGATATAATTGAAGAAATCGTTGAGGATGACGAAGATGGTGATGACAACGATAGCGAAGATCTACTGCTCGAAGATGACGATTCTGATATTGATGGCTTTGATGATATAAATGATTAAGAGTATGTACTCTTTATGTCCTTTTAGTTGTATTCAAATGTAACAGTTGTCTCCTTTTAGTTATATCTGCATGTTGCATTTTGTATCATTTTAATTGTATGTGCATGACGATTCTGATATTTATGTTATATCCTTTTAGTTGTATCCGCATGTTATCCTCTTGATGATGATTTGACTAGTATATATACAGATATGGCGCGTACACCACACGGCGATCGTGGTGGGCGTGCTGGTAGTTCAGGCCGTGGGGGTCGTGGAGGTAGTGCTGGTGATGATCAGGCTGGATCATCAGGTATAATTACATGTTTTGTTGTTATACATCTTATTGTTTTTAATTTTATATAATATTGACATTATATTCGTTTATATAAATATTGTTGTATTTCACTACATAGGTGATCGACGTAGGCCTCCGCGGGGACTAGCACGTGGATTGCTAGGGAATCCCCCCAGGCACCGCTTATATGCCGTGTCGGGACTACTAGGTAATTTCATATTTAACATTTTGTTTGTATTAATTATTTAGTTCTTATATATTCTTTGTAATTTGCAAATTTAATAATTTTAATTTTAGTATCCTTAACACGACGCCAAGGAACACGTCGCTTGGGATCGTCCGCAACCGATTTTCGAGCCTGTGGATGAGGTGGGCGGATGTGGATGACCGCACACGTGGGTTGATTATTGGTGAGTTTAGGGTAAGAAGTCATTCATTCATATGTTTAGTTTTAACTTGTGCTTTTGAATATTTATTTACCGCTTTGCTTTATGTTACCTACTAAGTAACTGCTGATATTCATATGTTGTACTGAGGACAGGCAGGAAGCCCATGGCAGCACTGTTCTCGGGAAGTATCTCGAGATGAATTGGCACAAGTGGGTCTACGACTGGAAGAAGAAGGCCCAGACCAAGAAGGCTGATGGACAGACACTTAGAGATGTCCGGCCAGATTTCATTGGTGTTGCGGTGTGGGAGCAGATGTGCCTTATTTGGGAGGGCGAGGCGTTCAAGAAGATGTCGGCACAGCGTACAGCTGCCCGACATCAGAGTCGTCTCCCACACTGCACTGGGTCTCAGTCGTACGACCTCTACAGGGAGAGACTCGAGGTGAGTCTAAAGCACCCACCTTACCGCCTTGAGTTTTGGTGGCACGCCCACCAGAAGAAAGGTGACGGTGGTTATATCTCACCTGAGGCAGAGGGCATTGCGGTAAGTAATTTAATTCTTTTATTTAGTATGTATTTAAAATCTTGAAATTCTTTTGTATTTTTTTGTGTAATACTTTGCTTTTCACCTATTTCTTTATTTTTTCAGACATGGTTCGAGGACCTTACTATGGTCCAGAGCAGCCAGAGAGGTGACACTCCAGTGGTTGATTCTACGCGTGAGGATGAGGAGATGGAGGACTGGCTGCAGGCTACAGGGGGGTCGAAGAAGGGTAGAGTTGTGGGCATTCCCCGTGTCCCAGCCTACACTATAGTCCCTGCTGCGAGATCTCGACGTCGCCCACCCACCGGAGGTACTGGTGCGAGTGGATCAGGCGTCGGCCCTTCATTATCTGACGACTTCTTCAGGCGGATCATAGAGGGATGCATGGCGAGCAGTGTCATACAGTCAGGCGCACCATCACGTGAGCGGATCTACCAGCTTGCTCAAGAGGTTGTCCACGGCTCCATAGATCCTACAGCTGCCGCTGACGACCTCATGGGTGTAGTCCGGAAGGAGGCCATCCGTGTATGTGCAGTTGTCTTGGCCAACATCTCTCCTCCACATATTCAACAGGTAAAACTTATTATTGATGTATTTCCTTATTTGTAATTATATTACTTATTTGTAATTATATTGCTTATATAAACTGTAAAATAAATAGCACCGCATAGGCAATAGACACGCGTTACAACTGACGGGTCTCGATTCCGATATACGGAGCCCGAGTTCAAGTCCCGTCCGCCTAACTTACGAAAACTTAGAAAAATAGTCAAAAAGAGGCCAAAACCCGCCTCGGTCATCGAAACGACACGTAAACACAGACATAGCACCGCATAGGCAATAGACACGCGTTACAACTGACGGGACTCGATTCCGATATACGGAGCCCGATTTCGAGTCCCGTCCGCCTAACTTACGAAAACTTAGAAAAATAGTCAAAAAAGAGGCCAAAACCCACCTCGATCGTCGAAACGACATGCAAACACAGACATAGAACCGCATAGGTAATAGACACGCATTATAACTGACGGGACTCGATTCCGATATACGGAACCCGAGTTCGAGTCCCGTCCGCCTTACTTACGAAAACTTAGAAAAATAGTCGAAAAAGAGGCCAAAACCAGCCTCGGTCGTCGAACTAACACGCAAACACAGACATAGCACCGCATAGGCAATAGACACGCATTACAACTGACGGGACTCGATTCCGATATACGGAGCCCGATTTCGAGTCCCGTCCGCCTAACTTACGAAAACTTAGAAAAATAGTCAAAAAAGAGGCCAAAACCCGCCTCGGTAGTCGAAACGACACGCAAACACAGACATAGCACCGCATAGGTAATAGACACGCGTTACAACTAACGGGACTCGATTCTGATATACGGTGCCCGAGTTCGAGTCCCGTCTGCCTAACTTACGAAAACTTAGAAAAATAGTCAAAAAAGAGGCCAAATCCCGCCTCGGTCATCAAAACGACACGCAAACATAGACATAGCACCGCATAGGCAATAGACACGCATTATAACTGACGGGACTCGATTCTGATATACGGAGCCCGAGTTCGAGTCCCGTCCGCCTTACTTATGAAAACTTAAAAAAATAGTCGAAAAAAGAGGCCAAAACCAGCCTCGGTCGTCGAAACGACACGCAAACACAGACATAGCACCGCATAGGCAATAGACACGCATTACAACTGACGGAACTCGATTCCGATATACGGAGCCCGATTTCGAGTCCCGTCCGCCAAACTTACGAAAACTTAGAAAAATAGTCAAAAAAAGGCCAAAACCCGCCTCGATCGTCGAAACGACACGCAAACACAGACATAGCACCGCATAGACAATAGACACGCGTTACAACTAATGGGACTCAATTTTGATATACGGAGCCCGAGTTCGAGTCCCGTCTGCCTAACTTACGAAAACTTAAAAAAATAACCGAACAAGAGGCCAAAACCCGCCTAGGTCATCAAAACGACACGCAAACACAGACATAGCACCGCATAGGCAATAGACACGCGTTACAACTGACGGAACTCAATTCCGATATACAGAGCCCGAGTTCGAGTCCCATCCGCCTAACTTACGAAAACATAGAAAAATAGTCGAAAAAGAGGCCTAACCCGCCTCGGTCGTCGAAATGACACGCAAACACAGACATAGCACCGCATAGGCAATAGACACGCGCTACAACTGACGGCACTCAATTTCGATATACGGAGCCCGATTTCGAGTCCCGTCCTCCTAACTTACGAAAACTTGGTAAAATAGTCAAAAAGAAGGCCAAAACCCGCCTCGGTCGTCGAAACGACACGTAAACACAGACATAGCACCGCATAGGTAATAGACACGCATTACAATAGACAGGACTCGATTCCGATATACGGAGCCCGAGTTCGAGTCCCGTCCGCCTAACTTACGAAAACTTAGAAAAATAGTCAAAAAAGAGGCCAAAACACGCCTCAGTATTCGAAATGACACGTAAACACAGACATAGTACCGCATAGGCAATAGACACGTGTTACAACTGACGGGACTCAATTTCGATATACAGAGCCCGAGTTCGAGTCCCGTCAGCCTAACTTACGAAAACTTAGAAAAATAGTCGAAAAAAGGCCAAAACCCGCCTCGGTCATCGAAACGACACGCAAACACAGACATAGCACCGCATAGACAATAGACACGCGTTACAACTGACGGGACTCGATTCCGATATACGGAGTCCGAGTTCGAGTCCCGTCCGCCTTACTTGAAGAACACAAACTAAAATAATATAAATATGTTTTCATTTCGACTTTGTTATTAATATTTTAATTTTGTAGGGTCTTGTTGACGAGACTGGTGGAAGTGGAGGTGGAGGCACTGGTGATGACCGCCGAGCTGATGACAAGCATCCTCCTCCAGTACAGGGTGATGACTGTCGAGTTGATGACGAGCAGCCTCCTCCAGTACAGGGTGATGACCGTCGAGTCGATGACGATGAGACAGGCAACGGGTTGTAGTTAGTTTATGTTATATTCTGAGTTTCATGTATGTACTTGTATAGTTTTTTATTTGTACAGACGGCCATTTTTGATCTATATATTTGATTTGGATTACTATTTGAATGGTGAATTGTATGATATTTGATTGTTATTTGATGGTTTTTATTAGTTTATAACAGGTATATGTTTATATTTGTAAATGAACAGGGAATTTTTGAAAGTATAAAATAAAAATTCAAAATATATATAGTCATTGCCGACGAGGGTAAGGGCGACGGCAGTTCCCGTCGCCAATGACTTATAGCGACAGACATGGGGACAGGTATTTGATGCTTTTAATTTAATTCTAAAAAGTCATTGCCAACGGCTATAAAGTCATGGCCGAGTAATTTCAAAAAAAAATTATTAAATATTTACCGACGGTATTGCCATCGCTAGGGCCGTCGGGATGACCTTGTGTCGTCGCCAATGAGGCCCATCGCCAATGGCAATGATGCCGACGGCGGCCGACGGGAACCAGGGGCGACGACTTGTGAGGTGACGGGAACACTGACGACCACTGCCGTCGTTAATGACATCATTGCCGACGGCCCTGTAGTCATAGGCGACGGCAGTGCCCGTCGGCAATGACTGATTTTTTTGTAGTGATCATTACCAAGTATAATTACTCTAACAAGATTACACCAAAGTGTTAGTTTGTTACTAAAGCACAAACCATCTTTAATCATTATTTCTTCTTGTGTTCCTTTGTCTATCTCGAATCCTTCGACGTTATGTCATCTGTTAATATTAACCTTTATCTGCAAAATTATTTGCAAGATTGAGCACGACGGCCCAGCAAATCCAACAGTCTACACATTTTATGCTTCATATAGCATACATAATATATTTATTCATGAATCATAAGTTTTAGCCAATGCATCTACACATGCTTCATACATATCATGATATGCATCATAAGTTTTAGCCAATGCATCTACATATGCTTCATACATCTCATGATATGCATCTATATATGCATCATAAGTTTTAGCCAATGCATCTACATATGCTTCATACATCTCATAATATGCATCTCTATATGCATCATACTTGTCATACAACACATTATAAACTTCATGTTGTATAACTAACACATACTTCACAATTCCAATACTTTGCATTTAGTCACATAACATTCATATAGGCAACGAGTTCACATAAAAGTAACATATTTCATTAACTACTATAAACACATGGTTCAATACACATTATCATATATTAACAAGTTACTGAAGAACTTTCCTTAAATCACTCCTTCAAATGTCCTACACGATTAAGTATACATACGAACCACAATTAGCCACATAATGACGCTTAGTAGTCACTTATGTTAACTCTACTTTACATTTCATCATTCTTCCTTTTTAAAGCTTGATACACAGTGCTCAATCATATGTTTAAGACTTACAAGAACACTTTATTGTCCATTCGATTTATTACGTTAAACTTCCTTTCACAATAACCTACATCATCCATGAGCATTTATTTGATTAAATACTTAATCATCACCTTGTAACTTAATCTGATAATTGTCCTTTCGACTTATACCAAAGTATACATCCTTTCACAACATTTTTATAATAAAGCAACATATTTCATCAACTACTATAAACACGTGGTTCAAAACACATTATCACATATTAGTAAGTTATTGAAGAACTTTCCATAAAGCATTCCTTGCGCAGTTAGGAGAACTCGTCCTTCAAATGTCCTACACGATTAAGTGTACATACGAACCACAATTAGCCACATAATGACGCTTAGTAGTCACTTATGTTAACTCTACTTTATATTTCATCATTATTCCTTTTTAAAGCTTGATACACAGTGCTCAATCATGTGTTTAAGACTTACTAGGACACTTTATTGTCTATTTGGTTTATTACGTTAAACTTCCTTTCATAATAACCTACATCATCCATGAGCATTTATTTGATTAAATATTTAATCATCACCTCGTAACTTAATTTGATAATTGTCTTTTTGACTTATACCAAAGTATACATCCTTTCACATCATTTGTATAATATTCGCACAAAAATATGTGATTAAACTTTCCATAGTCTCATACGTCACATGTCGACATATTCTAGTTAATAGAAATTGATTCGACTATTCCCGACTCGCCGATTTTTAATTATTTTCATTCCGTTGAAAGCCTAATCCCCCATTAAGCCTTCTTAACCATTTTATTATTTTTTTTTCTTTTCTGTTCATACATATATCCATATATTCCATGTACAAAAATAGTTTTTTCTAGAATTTTTCAATTTCTTTAAGTATTTTTCAAAAGTCCGTTTTTAATTCGTAACTTAGAAAAATGATCTATATCTTACTCAACTCCAAAAATTCCTAAATCCTGTCAGAATCTTAAACATATTAACATGAACTTTCACTTTAAATTTCATGGTCATCGGAGTTATAGAAATCAAGTTATATCCGTTTTCGTCGAAAAAATCCTAAAATTGAAATGGCCATAACTCAATTGATTTAAGTGGGAATAAACTCATATTCAGACAGGATCTACGTTATATCATATATTTTCATGTCACATATTCCTAAATTTATTTCATTGTCTAAGTAGGTCAAACAGGGCACAGAAAAATCTGGGCAGTAGGGTTTTCTGTTTTTCTAACTTTGGACTGTTTTGGAAAAATTTGTCCACACAAAAATCTACAAGATATTTTTCAATGATTACAATTGTAGGTGTTAGGGGACTCATTGATCTAACTCCAAGACTTGACTACACTCAAAAATTAGAACTAGAATGAGAGATATGCTTGTTCAAATTTCATGTTCCGTTTTCCCGAAAAACAGTTTTTCTAACTTTTAGGTTTACTAAGAAACTTTCATTATCTCTTGGTTTATCAAATATTAGCCAACATAAACCATCATAATACATCATAATCCTTCTTATACTCAAGGATTCACCATGATCCATCATCAATTTCATCAAACTCCCATCATAACAAGATTAAACAACTTTAAACATAGTTTTAGGGCTAGAATTTCTTTATACCTTCTTGAATGGTTTCCTTCTTCTTCTTGCTAGATGAGTGGCTAGATGATGATTGCTAGCTTTTCCTCTTCCTTTCCCTTGCTCAAAACTGTGTCCTCTCCATCTCCTTCTCAAGCTCTTAAGTTTTCTTTAAGATTTTGAGTGAGAGTTATGGAGAAAACTCATTGTCTCTTCTTCCTCTTCTTCTTTTTCCTCTCTTCTCTTCTCTTTCTTTTCTATGGCATCCCTCTCTCTCTCCTTCTCTCTTCTTGGCCGGGTATAAGAGGTGGAGAATGAGGAGAATGCTCATTTATTTTCCTTTCCTTTAGCTAAATAACTTTTAGGAGGGTTGGTGGGAGTTGTTAGGAGTTGTTGGGAGTTGTTGATCTTCCCCCATATGCTGAAAATTCAGTAGATTTAAGTCATGCGGTTCTAACTTTTATTGCCTAGTTTTGTGTGCGTAATCCCGTCTTTGCCTTTTTGACCCGAAAAATAAAATTTTCTTTTTTATAGTCGCTTTCTACTAAAGTCGACGTTCCCATAGGACTGTAAATGGTAACCGAAAAATTCGTATTCGTCCGCATCCGTATTCGAAAAAAACGGATATTATTCATATTCGAAAAAAAACGGATATATCCATATTCAGTTTAAAGGTATCCGCAAATAAACGGATACGAATACAGATATAGGCGTATTCGTATTCGTTTAACATCCGACCGTAAATATATCCGACAAATAGCGAATATCCGGATTCGTATCTGTATCCGAAATTCATATTCAAATAACTTATATATATATATATATATATATATTATAATAAGCAAAATATTTTTTTTAAAGTGCTCTTTTGTATATAATAATTAGTTAATATTCACTATTATACGAAAATTATTTTAAAAATATATCATTTCACTTCTAAAAAGTAAGAAATAACACTTTTATTATAATATTAATAAACCGAAATAAATTGATTTAAATATAGTAAATGAATTTTTACTATTATAAAGTTAAAATATCTAAAATGTGTCACTTAACAGAAAAATTATATACTAGAAGAATAAAACTACAACTATTAACTTGTTATAAGTTTTTTACTTTCAAAACTTACTTGCAATGTTGGGAGGCAGGAACAATCAACAATATAATTTTATTGTTAAAATGTGTTAAGTCCAAATTAATTTAGAATTAATCTAGAAGAGGTTGAATAATTAATTCAGGTTTATGAATTTTCGAGTGGAGGGAGTATATATTTATTACTTTTATTTGCCCAATTATTTAAAAATTAGAAGTTCAAATATTTTAAGTAAGTCCAAAGTAAATTTTGGATAAATTTAAATTAATTAATTGTCAGCTGTCACATATACATTATAACTTGCACTCTCCATAAATATAATAAAATAAAATAAATTTTTTATAACGATGCAAATTATAATCTATGTATTGAGGATAAATTATAAATAAAAGTCCCCATAAACATATTATTAAAGTTTTAATCAATTAGTATTTGAGAAAAATAATTAAATATTCAATGAAAACTTTTGAATCTAATTATAAATTATAAATATTCATACACGCTACAGTATTACTCTACACACATTAAATGGACATCTACTAATTAATGGACATCTAAACATTAATAAGTACTACATCCGTCCCATAATAAGTGCTTTTTTAGCTTAATCACACATACCAATACACAAGTTAAAATGGCAAAAATACCCTTAATATACTTTTTTTATTTTGTTTAAAACTTTTTTTATTGCCTTTTGGTCTCTCTTTCTCTTTGTTCAACCTTTCAACTTCCCAATAAATACGCAATAAATACCATTGGTTGCATAAGGGTACATATGGGAAAATATTATAAAAATTGTATTGGAATTCTAACACATCACTTATTTTGAAAAAAAAATGTTAAGCCTGAAAAAGCACTTATTGTGGGACGGAGGTAGTAGAACATTCATTTTGAAATTTAGGATTTCAAAAATGATGAAAACTTATTTGAATTGTAATTTAGAACATTGATTATTTATTTAAATATTTATTATAAATAAATAAATTAACATTCAACCAATAATAAACTATATTTTAAAACTTATTATCTTTTTTATTCTAGTTATAGTTAGGGTTGTAAATGGAAATCGAAAAATTCGTATTCGTCCGCATCCATATTCAAAAAAAAGCGAATATTATTCGTATTCGGAAAAAAATGGATATTATCCGTATTCGGTTTAAAGATATCCGCAAATAAACAATACGGATACTGTTGTATTCATATTCGTATATATCCGTTTACACCCCTAGTTCCCAACGTCATGGACACATCTGTATGTTCAAATTTATCTCCTAATTTTGAGTTTGACTTTTCTCCATAAAAGTCAACTGTTGACTTTGACCAAAAAGTCAACTCCGACACATTTTGTGGTTAGAGTCTATTCTTACTAATTTCGACGTTACGGACTCAAATATCTTGTCCGCGTCTCAAGATTCCACTCTTAACTTTAATTTTGATTTTTTCCATAAAAGTCAACTGTTAACTTTTATCAAAAAAATCAACCCTGACACATTTTGTGTTTACAATCTTTTTTTACTAAACTTGACGTTCCAGACTCAACCGAGCAATCCGCGTTACAAAATTCTATCCCGAACTCAAATTTGCGTTTTAACTTGATTCTCTTTATTGCTAATCATATTAGCTAATCACTTTATACTAATTCATCTTCTCATTTGCCATTCAAGGCCAACATTATTCATAACATAGTTTTATCTTGCTTCTCATATATATACTTATCTCATTTAATCATATTGGCTCATCTTTTCATCCTTCAATTATTACATTCTTTCCTACTTACAAGGATCCCACCTCGGAATCACTACTACCGTAATGTTTTAGTTTAGTTTACTACTAAACTCTTACACATTTTCTCTTAACTCATCTTATCAACTTACCTCATCATAGGTATTATCTTACTATCTCTTTCCTTTATCCTTTGCTATTCAATTCATGGACAGAAATCTATTCTTAGCTCAAGTATTATCGGACTTGCTTCGACTCATGCCTACCTGCTATTTTTAGGTATTAACATCTTTGTCAGCATATCTCGTATACTCATATGTAAATTTTATTCTTTAATACTTTTATTATTGCCGGTTTGACATAATACATTCTTATAGTTACACAACTTCATACATCACAATCTTCTCACTTCTTCCTTTATCTTCTCATTTCTTACTCTTTAACTTTTCTATCATTCACATTTAATCATCTTTACATTCTTTTAAATAGCAAACCATATAGGTTCTTCTTAAAAAATTAATCATTCCTTTACTTCTAATCTAGGTTTTAAACTTTAACATTTATTTAATTATTCAGGATCTTATAAATATTTGGAATATCACATCATCCCGAACTCAAATTCGAATTTTGACTTGTATAACTTCTTCATTCACATTTACGTTTGCATACGTTCCCTTCCTTTGATGACTAATACCTACTTTACTTAATTTCTTTTTAACCTTGAATAATCTCTTCTTCTTTATTTATAATATTTATTTCATTATTTAAAAATTCTAAGATATTACATTAGAAATACATTTTTTTTAGTTCGTTCCAAAATTAGAAATATATTTCTCTTTTAGAATTATAAAGTGAAATTAAGTTCTTAATTTGTCATTACTTTTAAAACATATACAATTCAAAATTACATCTATTTATATTTGAGGTTATAAATAGAACTTAATTTCACTTTATACTCCTAAAATAGATGTAATTAAAGTTTTTAATTAAAGAGAATTCGAATAGATTTCTATTTTAAGACTATAAAATGAAATTAAAGTAAATATATCTAGCTATGCGAGGTGAACTTACATTTAAAACATATACGATTCAAATTTACATCTATTTACAAATGCAAATTCATCATATATTCATTTCATTTTATCTAATAGTTTTTTGTATATTCCATTTGACAAAAGTGTAATAATAATAAGCACTAATACCGACATAAGTTAAAATTAAAAATGAATAAATGTAAAACATAGAAACTCAATGTAATTTGTGTTTATTCTATTACTAATCTTTAATATAGTTTAACTTCAAAAATGACAACCACAAAATGAGCCCTTTAAAAGAACCCATATGCAGTGGGGCTTGATGTATAATGTTTGATATATGTGATGTTTAAAACTGAAGCAAATGAATGTATGTATGTTTGGGAATACCTAGCCCACCTACATTAATTGGTGAATAAGCCTCGCCCCATATATTATTAACTAGTTAGGTCAAGTTGTAGAGTTGTTAGAGACATGGGCTTACCTTTTAATTTATTTAGGTTTTCTAATTTCATATATATATAGAGAGAGAGAGAGAGGGTCCGTCTCTCCAGCGAACCATAGGGAGCGAACTAAAAACGAACCGACTACAACGACGATTTTTTCCATCGCTATAGCATAGAAAGCCGGTTTATTATGCTATATATGTTATAGCGACGGAAAAAGTCATCGCTATAACCGGTTCATTTTTAGTTCACTCTCTATAGTTCGATGGAGAGTCTGGCCGTATATATATATATATATATATATATATATATAATATTTTAATGTCCTTATCATTGTTTGTTTGATCTCCTACTGTTTATGTCTCATCCTCCATTTGTTCCCAAAATTTTTGGTTAAAGGGTCTCTTTCAAGATGTTTTATTTGAAATTGTTTTGGATATTCTTTAAAATGTTTGATAATTTCTTGAAATACTTTATTTGTTTTAAACTTTTGTTTATGAAAAGAATGAATGGAAATAATACTATTTAAAGGACCATTTGGAGAGCATGATAGAGATTAATTATTCAAAGGAAGTTGAAAGCACAAGTCGTTGCCTTGTGGAGTTTAGAGATTACAAGTCATTATCATATCATGATATTAATTTAATATCACACTAGAATAATTTCAAATATTTTAAATAATTCCGCGGCCTTTAATTACCCTTATAAATTAGTTTTATACTATCAATTTTGTGAAGGAAACTTATAAATTCACAACAGAAAATAATATTTTCATAACAAAACCGTCGCTATAGATCCTATAGCGACGGTTTTCACCGTCCTTATACATTTATATTTGTTGTGAAAATATCAATTTCCTTTTGTGAAATGGGACAAAGATTTCGAGCAATAATTAAATTTTGGGGTCTAATTCTTACCAAAAGACGCCTAGTTAAAAATGAAGAAAATTTTCAAAAACTAGTTTTCCTTAATTACTAGGATATATATATATCCTCTTTTCTTCTTATTCTTTTTTTCTCTTTCTAGTAAAAAAAAATTTAGAATTGCGAGAAATAAAGATCATGATTTGCGCTTGCATAAAAATATCTAAAATATATTGAAATGAAGCAGAAAATAGGAAGAAAAAAATGAGTTGGATTTGTCCAATTTAATGGTAAGAAACCAACCTCTTTCAGAGTCTGGTGTTGAGTCAATATCAAACAATAATTTTTTGCTAAAAATATTTGTTTAATATTAGTATTTATTCGAAATTTGGCAATAACAAACATGATGTGAATATTTGAGAGAAAAAGATGGCTAATAAGTTTCTGCTTGAAAGGTATCTGTGGGGGATGCTGCAGGTTTGCAAAACACTACAATCGTATATGCACCACAATGAATAATAGAGTGACCAACTAAAATAAAGTAATATAAAAAATCACCAGCTGTATAGTTTTTTTTAAAATATACATGCTCAATTTCTTTAATATTTATTCGAAATATTAAATTTGAAGACTACAAGCTATAAATAAATAGCATTATGAATTACGGTCCGGATTTTAAGTTTACCCTTTATTTATCATACTTTGATTACCCACCTTTAGCGACGGACCGGGTGACGATTTGGTCCGTCGCTATATATACAACCGTCGTCTATATGTTGTCCGTCGCTAAAAGCTAAGACGATGGTTGTATATATAGTGACGGACCAAATCGTCGCCCGGTCCGTCACTAAAGGAGGATAAGCAAGGTATGTTGAATAAAGGATAAATTTAAGATCCGAACTGATATATATGTTATGTTTGATGGTGTTCTACCAACTCTTGATGCGTAAAAGAAAATATTAAGTTCAGATAAAATTAGAAATCCATGAATATATCATATTTACTCCCTTTTTCCCGAATACACTATAAAAAATAAAAATAAAAAATAAAAGTTGGAGTGAGGTAATTCTTAGGTGGACCCTCCATCCCACTGGTTTCTTTTTTTTTCATTCCCTTTATAGTGCATTTGAGAATGAAAGAGTAAATCTTATGTATTCATAAATTTAATCATAAAATTATCATTTTAGAAAAATGGAGCATGATCTTGTTTGTATCAGTTTATTTGAAGCATCTTATGGTTTATTATAAAAAAATAGCCGGAAAAAAGTAGTGTTTGACACTATTTATTTAAAATAATTTATAAGTTGAGTACAATATTTTAGTAATGGTAAGGGTCTTAATAATATTTTAAGAATAATTTATGGTATAATCAATCATACGAGATTTATCCAACCAATGTTATGGTGACACATCATTTGAAAAATTTGTTGAGACAAAAAATTTGAGACCCCTAATATCACCCTACATTTAAATAAGGTTGTAAAATGAGCCAAATAGTTCGGACTCAATTCATACTCGCTCGACTAAAAGTTCAATTTGAGCTCGACTCGAAATATAAATGATTCAAATATGAGTAAATTTTAAAATTTGATAAATTATTCAAACCTTTTCAAACTGTAATTTTCTATTGATATTCAGATCATATTCGCTCGAAAAGTTCAAATTGTTAGGGTCCGATTCGAGATCGTGCTCGATTCGGCAGCTAAACGAGCCGCAATCAAATCTTATTTCATACTCGATAGATTTTTTGAACCAAATCTTAGCAACTCAATACTCAATTTGACTCAACTCGACTCGATTCATTTACTCGATTCGATCCATAGCTTATGTTTTAGCGTGTTGAACATTTCTAGCATAATGATAAAAAAAAAAAAAAAGAATGAACATTGGAGTTTCCTCAAAAGTTAGCAAGAGTTAAAACTAGAGTTTGTTTTTAATTCCAAGATTTTAGTGAATTTTCAAATATTGGCAGCAAATTATCTAAACTACCACATCAATCAATTAAGTGTAAATAAACTTCAAACTCAATTAAACATTAAGTAAAATAAGGTTAAATAATTAAAATAAACCTAGCTCTTGCAAAGTCCATATGGCTTTTTAAATTAAACAATTAAATAAATAAGAAAGGTCTATTGAAAATCATATATTATATATTTGACAATTTGGGTTGTTAACTTAAGAATTGACATTCCTAAAATATGTTTTCATCATTCCCGGCTGCCGATTACTTTGGCTTTTTTGCTAGTCACATATTATTTGTCATTCTTCACCAATTAAATTAACATTAGGAAATAATTATTCCTACAGCTCCAACATATATAAGTACAGTTATATACAAAATGAAAAAGAGAACATATTCTTATATTTCCAAACTAAATGCAAGTATTTCAACTTTTGTGTCAAGTAAGCAAACGTCTTAAAGAAACCCGTGTACGGCCTAAATGTGATACCCTAATGACAAAAGTATTTATTTTATTTGAAAATATTAAAAGTTGGGGTTGGGTCAAACTGGATCGGATTGGATCAAAATTTGATCAAAATGGGTCGGGTTGGGTCAAATCGGATAGAAGGAACGGAAACGTCAGAAAATTGTCACTTTAAAAACTTAAGTGACGAAAAATAAACTTTAAGAACGACTTTAAATGTGAGTGACAATTTTGAGCGACAATAATATCATTAAAAACCTTTTACATGTTTAAGTCTATCCTCAACAAGATAATGTCAAGATTTAATAGGCGTTACAGAAGATTAAAAATGTAAGGTTTCCTTAACTCCTCTCTTAGTCCCTTACTCAAGACCTTTACGTAAGAATTTGTACCCTTAAATAATAAAAAGATATATTATCATTTATTACTATGCTATCACCGTTATAACTGTCAAAAAATTATATTTTATCGTGACATTTTGTAAGTTATTTTTTATATGAAGTTTTTTTATGTTGACTCTTTAGCTAAACCCTAATTTCGAGAACACAAAGAATTACAAAAAGTTATACACTATCTATTCCTCAATAAGTGACGTTTTAGGAAGTTTAAATTTTTTTTAATATATTTGACGTTATTAAATTTTTAGAAAGCATTAATTATAATTTTTCCTCTATGAGTAATGCAAGAGACACAACTTATGCTACAACTAATTTAAAATTTGCTGATGTGGCGTACTCCACCTCAGCATATTGATGAACAAATTATTTCAATGTAGTATTTGGCCCCACGTAAAAGCTGAGGTGGACTATGCCACATCAACAAATTATAAAATAGTTGTAGAATAAGTTATGTCTCTAGCATTATTATTTTCTCTATTGCCCTCAAGTAGTTTTTTATCTCATTTATTTAGGCAACTTTATACATATTTTCTTAATTAATGCAAGGATAATTGTGGTAATATATACTACCTCCTGTTCCTTAAAGAGTACAATTTTAGCAAAAAAAAAATGTTCTTTAAAGAATGCAGTTCTAGGAACCCAAAGCCTTCTTTTTTCAAATATGCACTTGTTTTAATTAATGCACTAAATGAGAAAGTTAATGCACTAAAGGAAGAGAAATGCTAGCTTTGTTATTTTATCCCACTTATTGATTTGTGTGCTTTTTTGCTAAAATTACACTCTTTAAGGAACAGAGGTAGTATCAATCTTAATGACAAAATTATAGCAATAAATGACTTTCTTAATAAGTGTGAAACCTTATAAAATGTCGCTTATTTAGGAACGGTGGGAGTAATTTTTGTGTTCTACTCAGGGCCGGCCATGAGGGTGTGCAGAAAGGGCGACCGCACAGGGCCCCCAAATTCGGAGGGCCCTCGAATTTTTTTTTGTGTATATGTAGCAAATTGATTATAGAAGTTTAATTGATGATTTTGCAACAAAAAATGCAAGAATGATAATTTATTGTCCATTTAAGTTTTAGCTACCTTTTTTTTTAATTGATAATTTATTGAAGTTTTAGCTATATTTTCTTTCTAATTAATAATTTTGTTACTCAACGTTGATATTTATTATTTTAATTCATGATAAATTTTGATATAAATTGTGCTTTATATATTGGTGCTGATAAAAAAATTAGTGTTTTTATATGCGAGAGTTTTCCTATTTTTTTCTCGCACACAGTGCCTCCAAATTCTTAGAACCGGCATGCTTATACTTATATCGCAAACAAGGCTGCTCGCCTACCCAAATGAGAGGCTTTTTGGTACATATTTACAATTCCAAATTAGAACGTGTGTTCTTGAGTAAACCCTAGTTCTTGGATGGTAAATTTTTGAAAGGGTAAAAACCATCTCCATTTTTTTCTGGTTTGACCATCATCCTAGACCAAAAAATAAGGGACATACCCCCAACAATTAGGGACAAAAGAGTCAGACTTTGACCACATGTTAAATTACTTTACTCTAGTTAGTTAGCGGAAGAGTCGGGTCTAAGAATTTACTTTTTGTAACTGCGGTTAATATTTTAAGCGTTGATTATTGCTTTGATTTCAGAGAAGGTTGAAAGTGTCGTGCATGACTCTCGCGATATATTGTGATTATATCGTGAGATAAAATTAGTTTTGGAAAGAAACTTGATATTTATATGGCCACAAGCCCATAATTATAAAGCATAAGACGATGAGAATTAATATTAGCAAGAAAAAATATTTAGAATAACATAATTAATTTTATATAGACAAATAGGGTCCATAATAATAATTATTATTATTATATCGTTGTTCATATCATTTTAGTAACAAAGAATATTTGTCTAAAAAATATAATTACTTTGTCCATAATATTTTTACCCAATTAATATCAACTTTATAAGACAACCAAGTCTTTTAAATAAATATGTCTTGTCATTAAAACAATCCAAGCCACCATAATCTTCATAACCAAAAGTAATTGTATAAATACATTTATCCAAATAAAAATAAAAATTATGGATCATCTACTTTTTTATTTTAACTCTCTTTTGTTAAATATTCTCTGCATTCTAGAAGAAGAGTTTGTAAATTTTAAATTTTAAAATTAATAGAAATTATTTATTATAATGAATACTTATAAGTACAAAAGTTATAATAAATTTATTATAATTTAAATGTTAAAATTTTAGTAGATTAATATAATCAAAATAAAATAAGCGAATTAAAGTAACAAATTACAAAAAAAAAACTAAAAAATAATAATAACAACAATAATAATAATAATAATAATAATAATAATAATAATAATAAGAGAATTAAAAAGAGTGGTTCTAATATTTTGGAATCTAGCAAAACAAAAACATCCAAAACACTTTTGTAAAAATCTCGTGCTTGTAAAAATTATTATTTTTTTTAAAAAAAGGAAAAATAAAATGATATAATAATGTGGAAGAATTCCTCTCAACCATAAAAACCATTTGTTTCTCTCTCATTCTGCCACCGTCTGGTCGGCAAGGAAGCTTTCAGGTGTGACTGTCTCCTTTCCTTCTTTTACACTCTCACACACTCACTGTGTGTATTTGTGTGTATTTCTACTCTCCCCATTCACTTGTAAGACACTTCCTCCTCCTCCTCCACCCCTTTAAAACTTTCCCACAACTTTCTCTCTCCCAACCGTAAATGGAATTTTGTTTTTTCAAAGTAAAATCAGAATTGATCTGATAGAGCTGAGATCTGAACTATTAAAGAAATTCTCCAATTTATTGAAAAAGATTCTTGCTGCAATGGAGGTTTAAATTTAAGGTGCCTATTCTCTGATTCTCTCTATTTCTGTATTTTTTCCCCCTCTGGTTGATTACTGAGAAAACTGAATGAATGGCAGTAGAATTTTGAATTTGGGTTCTATATTGTTTAGCTTTTACTAATTATAAAAATACCCAATTGTTTAAACTATCTATAGATGGTTTTTAATTGCATGTTTCCTTACAATTTTGTTGCTTAAAGCATTAAACATTTGTAATCTTATTGTGGTTACAGAAGTTACTCTGCGAGGCCAGAAGCAAAGAGGGATTTACAATTTTTTAGCAAATTCTACTTTGAAACAAGAAGCGAAGAAGGATTTACTTAGATTGCTATGATTTCAGTGATTAAAAGTATGAGAAGACCCTTGAATGAAGTAGAGAAATGCTTGGATTCACAGTTATGGCATGCCTGCGCCGGCGGTATGGTCCAAATGCCGCTGGTGAACTCTAAAGTCTTTTATTTCTCTCAGGGCCATGCTGAACATGCCCAAGGGAATGTCGATTTTGGGAACTTTGCTAGAGTTCCTGCACTTATACTTTGTAGGGTATTCGCCATTAAGTTCATGGCGGATACTGAGACTGATGAGGTTTATGCGAAAATAAGGTTGGTGCCATTGAGAAGCAGCGATTGTGACTTTGATGATGATAATGGGTTGTTAGGATTTGATAAGAATGAGGATCAAGAAAAACCTGCTTCCTTTGCGAAGACATTGACACAATCTGATGCCAATAATGGTGGAGGTTTTTCGGTACCTAGGTACTGTGCGGAGACTATATTTCCCCGGTTGGATTTTTCGGCTGAACCTCCGGTTCAGACCATCCTAGCTAAGGATGTTCATGGACAGATATGGAAATTTAGGCATATTTATAGAGGGACACCGCGTCGTCATCTTTTGACCACGGGGTGGAGTAATTTTGTGAACCAGAAGAAGCTTGTTGCTGGAGATTCGATTGTGTTTTTGAGGGCGGACAACGGGGATCTTTGTGTTGGTATTCGGCGTGCAAAGAGGGGAATTGGTGGGGCGCCTGAATCCCCATCTGGATGGAACATGGCAGCTGGGAATTCTGCGCCTGCATATGGAGTGTTTCCTGGATTCATGAGGGAGGGTGAGAATAAGTATGTACGGAATGGTAATGTGAATGGAAATTTTGCTGGCAGTCTGAAGGGAATGGGAAAAGTGAGTGCTGAATCAGTTTTTGAATCTGCAACTCTTGCAGCCAACGGGCAGCCCTTTGAGGTTGTTTACTACCCGCGTGCAAGCACACCAGAGTTTTGTGTGAAGGCCTCATCTGTGAGGGCTGCAATGAGAATCCAATGGTGCTCTGGAATGAGGTTTAAAATGCCTTTTGAGACAGAGGATTCATCTAGGATAAGCTGGTTCATGGGGACAATCTCTTCCGTTGAGGTCGAAGACCCCATCCGTTGGCCTAACTCTCCGTGGCGCCTTCTCCAGGTAACTTATATCCTTTATTAAGTATCCCTGCAATACGAAGCATATTCTAATTGTGATTTGTTGAATTATTTTCCATATTTACGAATTTTTGGATTGTTATTGTGACGGAATCTACTATTTTCTGCTGATCGGTTCATATTTTGTAGAATATGTTTACTTATGTTTCTGCGAATAATTTTGCTAGTGGGTTACTTTTAATCCTCCTTACCAATTTTGTTTTTTATTTTTTTAAAAAAAGATTGGCAGTTTTAACTGGATGCATATTCGCTGACACTGCTTTCTCTTAAATGGCTATCCTGTAAATATTGAATTTCCAGCTGATATTGTTGTTAATGTTAGAAAAAAAGGATCCATAGCAGCTTAACCTTCGGCAATTTTGTTTTTATGTTATTTAGTGATTAACTCAACTCTTCCTATTCTCCTTGGTCCTTTGCGTTTTCCTTTGACCAAAAGGGATCTTGGCATCTGCAGCCTATGTTTTTCTTTGTCATAATTCTAAATTTTCTTTATGTTACTACAAATAGGATTAACTACTGAAATTATTTAAAAGCAATACAAAGATGATGTGCAATGTGCACGGTTTCTTACATTACCGGACTAAAAAAATGTTTATATCATATAAGTATAGCTCATAGCCTTTTTACAGAATACATTCATGAAAGATCTACACTGTATAAATTATTTGGTGTGATTACGATATTGGAACCTGGACATTGGTTGAAAGATTTCTAATTTAAATTCCTGCCTGAAAGGTTCTTCTAACTAGTAGTTTAGGATCCGCTTGTTGACTATATTGGTTTTAACATCTTGGCAAAAATCATTTGCAGGTAGCATGGGATGAGCCAGATTTACTTCAGAATGTGAAGCGAGTCAACCCATGGTTGGTTGAATTGGTATCAAATATGCCCGCCATCCATCTCTCCCAATTCTCACCACCAAGAAAGAAGTTGCGAGTTCCACAGCCTCCAGATTTCTCTCACTTAGGGCAGCTTTCGATGCCATCACTTCTCAGCAACCCCCTCAGGCCCAGCAGCCCTTTTAGTTGTATATCGGACAACATTCCTGCAGGCATACAGGGAGCCAGGCATGCTCAATATGGATTATCTACACCAGATCTCCACTTCAAGAAACTGCAGTCAGGTCTGTTTCCATTTGGGTTCCAGCAGCTTCAATATGCTGCTTCACCACCTTCTAGAATCCCCACTAGCGGGTTTAATGACAACCCCGAAAATGATGATAATATATCTTGCTTGCTTACAATGGGTAATTCTAGCCCTTGTTTGAAGAAAAACAGTGATACCAATAAAGCAGCACCTATGTTCTTGCTGTTTGGTCAACCCATTCTCACCGAGAAGCAGCTCTCTCAGAGCTGCTCCGGAGACACTGTTGGAAGCTGTTCATTAGATGGAAATTTGGAGAAGATGGCAAATCTCTCTGATGGTTCAGGATCTGCAGTTCTTCAGAATGGTCCACCAGACAGCTCGTCCGATGATGGCGAGAGTGAAACTGGCCACTGCAAGGTGTTCATTGAGTCGGAGGATGTGGGTCGAACTCTCGACCTTTCTGCCCTTGGCTCATACGAGGAGCTGTACAGAAAACTGATCGACATGTTTGGTCTAGAGAGTTCAGAGATGTTGAGCAATTTGCTTTACCGGGACAAAGCAGGTGCAGTTAAGCACACCGGAGAGGAGCCCTTCAGGTATATCATGTGCCACTCTCTTGCTAACATATCATCAAACCATTTTTTGATTACTTTAAATACTGAAGGCATAGCTTTTTGTCATTATTTTTGCAGCAACTTTTTGAAGACGGCAAGAAAGCTAACAATTCTGATGGATTCTGGCAGTGACAACGTAGGAAAATAAAGAAGGAAGCGACTTATTTTGAATGTACAGTTGAATTACTGCATCATTTGTTTTGATTCTCGCTTTCTTTATATTTGGGAGTTGTGGGAAAAGTCCCCTTCAACCAATTTTGCAACATCTTAGCCCAAGACTTGTAGCTCTATTTTATTGTCTTTGAAGGATTCATTTCTAATATCAAATTCCATTCTACTGTCTTTTGTCATACTTTTCAGCTTTTTTGATAATAATCCTATCAATGTAAAGATTTTCAATGTCGTTCTGCTGGTTTTTGCGTGCGTGGTCGAGTAAAATTTGTAGGGGAATTGTTTTACCCGAATCGGATTTTCACCGCAGTCTATAAGGGTATGTTTGTTTGCAAAGATTATAATTCCGAGATTATAATCCATGGGATTATAATTATAATGTCAAGACTATTAAGCCATTTTATAATCTCGAAACTAATAGTCCAAAGTCTAAATTTGAAAACAAACAAGACACTTAGGATTAATAGTCGTATCTCAAGTATAATTCTTGCAAACAAACATAGTAAAATGCTGCGTTTGGATTGAAGGAATAGAATGGAGATTAGAATGATTCATTCCATTCTAGTTGGAATGAGTTATTCTATACTCTTTCTCTCCCAAGACTCTCATGACTCAATGATAAAAAAAAAACTACTCATAAGGCTTTGGGCATGAAATTTTGGGCAAGAATGTTAAATTTCAGTCGAAAATAGCAAAAAAAAAAAAAAGATGGTTCAATTCATTCCAATCGCAACCAAACAAAAAAAAATTTTCCCATAAGAATGAGTCATTCCATTCCTACCTTTATTTCTTCAATCCAAACGCAGGATAAGAGTTTGTCCCTACCCCTAGTTGGTTTGAAGAAGCTACTATAAGAGGAGTTAAAGTGTGGAATTGTTTCCCTTTTATTGCTTACCTGCATTTAGAATTCTACTACTAGAGGAATTAACTTTGAGTCACTGTTAGTGTAGAACTTGTTGTAGTATTACAGTTCTTTATTTGATGCAATGAAGTTGTCACTACTTGTTATTTGTACAACTATGCTAGCAAGCAACTACTCAAAAAATATGCAACTGTTTTATACAATACATATTTCATGCCTGAATTTTGAATGGTCATGGGATCTTAGTTGCCAATTTTCAGATTGTCAATTGGAAAAAATATTCAGCACAAAAGTATTACATTCTTATATATTTATGGATGGTTTATAAGGCCTCAGTTGTTTTCTTCTCTCATCGCGTGTTAGAGAATAACAATGTAGCGAAAACAATTACGAAGTCGATAAAAAAACAATGACAAGGTGTTTTTTCTTCTGGATCACTTGTTAGAGAATAGAAATGTAGTGAAAAAAATTATAAAGTACAGTCAATAAAAAAAACAATCACATAGAAGACGGGGAATTTTATGTGATTTGTCCAAAGTTTAGGTTACTCCATGGTCGGTGATAAATTAATCTCACTATCTCAAAAAATCGTACATATAAACATTGCAAAATCACTTATTTATTATATAAAGGAATATAAGATCACTACCCCTCCTTATATAATGCAATATAAGAATTACCCAAAAAATTACCTCCAAGTTAAAAACTAGGACCATGCTTGGCTAAGCGATAAGGGCTACTTAGAGCTTGTCAATGTTAGCTGGTAGTAGGGGTGGGCATAATTTTCGATTTTTTCGATTTTTCAGTTTTCCGGACCTGTCCGAACAGGTCGGTTCGGTACAAAAATAACAGGTCCGGTTTCGGTGCAAAAAAATCCGTATATACCGATTTTTCGGTACCGAGATTTTATGGTTCGGTTTTACCGAACCGTACCGGTATATACCGATTTTCCAAATTTATTTTATTTTTTATTATTAATAATAAAATAATGATAATATTAATAAAAATAATAAAATAATAATTATATTAATTTTCTGTAAAAATCGATTCGGGCTGATTTTTATCGGTTGCCCACCCCTAGCTGGTAGTTCCACGGATGGTCTGCTCTGATACCAAATGTTACGATATAGGCTCAAACTCTTATTTTCTTTTGAAAAGCTAGTTATCCAAGAGAGGATGTTAAAGTTTATATCAACCGCACATTAATATTCCATACTACCAATGTGGGATCTGCCTCCTATATTACAAGTTTACATTGGTATTCATAACACTATCAAAAGATACATGTGATTATTACTACCTCCGTCCCACAATAAGTGATTTTTTAGGCTTAACATTTTTTTTCAAAATAAGTGATGTGTTAGAATTCCAATATAATTTTTATACTATTTTTCCATATGTGCCCTTATGCAACCAATGGTATTTATTGCGTATTTATTGGGAAGTTAAAAGTATATTAATGATATTTTTATCATTTGAACTTGTATATTAGTATGTGTGATTTAAGCTAAAAAAACACTTATTATAGGACGGAGGTAATATTATTATTACGATAATTTGCATGTTTCGTGCTGATTTTCTCATGAGATGAGATTAGGGTTTAATAATCCATCCATTTGAGGAAATGGCTTCTTAATCTAATCCCCATGATGTGCATTTCTTTCAACTCCCAACTGTATAGAACGCTGGTACTACGGCGCAAGTGTTGGATAGGGTTATGATCCATTGGGATTCGAGCTGCGAATAAATTAAATTAATTAGCCTGTTGTAATCAAGGATTAACCAGGTAGGTTTTAAGACTTTGTCGGTCAAACACGTTGGCCTTGGCAATTTCCTCTCCCCCGCGCCACATTGGGGAGTGGCTTCTGTGAGTAGCCGTTGCACAAAAACAAATCTTTCTAACTTTTATATTACTGAAAAAATCTCGATCTGACCCTCTTTATCAGATACACGCAATACTTTATAAATTAAGTATAATGAATAAATACCAGAAAATTTTTGATAGGTCAATTTCTTTTTTTTTCTTCTAAAATTTATATTAATGAAATAAAAAAATATTTAATTAGTACGTATTAAATAAATTATGAGATACACATAATACTTTATAAATTACGCGTACCAAATAAGTTCATTTTTTCTTAAAAGTTGAGTTTTGAAAAATGGACCGGCATTTAGAGATAGATTAGAGGGTGTACGAGGCTAGTGTAGGGAGTGAGAAATGGCTTTTGAATTTAAATAATGATACTATCACATAAAAAATGATCATACAATTTTCATATATACACACATGTATACTGTGGGTCTCATATTTCAGACAGGGGACTTACAGTATGCATGTCTGTGTACTTGAGTATTATGTGATCAATGCATACTGTGGGTTCTATATTTTAGACAAAAACTTACAGTATACATGTCTGTGTACTTGAATATTGTGTGATCATTTTTATATTATAATAGCATTATTGTTTGAATTTTGACATTGTTACATGCACAAGTTGTTTAAACACAAGGAAAAGTAGCGTAAAGTGTAAAATGATAGACAATAGGGTCACATTCTCATTGATTATAGTTAGTACTAGTACTATTATATTAGGTCACATTCTCATTGATTATAGTAGTGGAGTATTATTAAATGATTATAGGATAGGATAGGATGATGTAAGTGAGGGCCACCAAGGTCAACAACTTTTGGACAACGGTTGCGCCGTGTTGATGGCTGAGCCCCTTGTTTCCTGTTCATTCTCCCCATATCACAATCCATCAATATACACGCAAATATATACTGCTACCTTTATTTCGTAATAATTGACTTTTTTTAAAATATATATTTTAATTTATTTATCGTTTATAATTTTTTAGCAGAATAAATTATAATTTATAAATTTTTAGCAGAATAAATTGCTATTATTTATTTTCTTATATTATTACTAACTTTTTTCATTGTCCCAAAAAATTTTCTTTCTTATATTAATAGTTTTTAACTTTTTATAAAAGGATAATGATAGAATTTCATACAAATTTTAATTCTTATATGATACTCTGTATTAAATAATTTTCTTAATTTATGTGCATAAAACTAAAACGAATATTAGTATGGAATGAAGATAGTATATATATATATGGAATTTTTTAACACGTGTCTTTAGGGCACATATTAAGCACACAGTTCAAGAAAATATTCTCTTGAATTGTGTATATATTTTTTTGAACTTTGTACAAATACAGAAATCAAATGAATATGCACACAATTCAAATGAATATTCTCTTGAACTGTGTGCTTAGCATGTGCCCTAAAGGCACATATTAAGAGAACCCTATATATATATATGGGTAATTATGGATCCTTATAGACATCATCTGCTACTAATAGTAGCGGTCACTAAGTATTTTTATGGCATGTATTTGCTATGGACACTAAGTATTTTTTTTAACGTCGGATGTTAATTTTTAATTTCTAATTCTGATTAATTTTTTTTGTTTTCAATAGTATAGATGGTGGATACCCTATAAAGATTCATAACAAATACTTCCTCCGTCTCGTATTAAACGTTCTAATTTCTTTTTAGGATGTTCCTAATTAAATGTCCTATTTCTATATTAGTAACTATTTTTATCTTATTTTTTCACTTATATCCCTCATAATCTTTTTAGTCAACTTTTGTTGGAAATTTAAGAAATGATAAAAAGTTTATATTGAAAAATGATGTATTGTTATATCAACAAATGTGGAGAGTTTGCATTTATGGACATATGCATACAAATAGTGGGTGAGTTTGGAGAGAGAAATATACTTATTGGAATGTGAGAATAACAATAAAAATGATTTAAAAAATTTATGTGGGAACTAGTAAGGAATAATTAATGTTGAAGTTATAGAAAAGTGAATGGATACTTCAATTAATAAGTACTTTAAAAGGGGTAATTTAAGTAAAAAAAATATTATTAATTAACGTGCCGAAACTAATTAGGACGTTTAATACAGGACATGTTATGGATCTAATTCCCATAAATATATATAAATTGGTCCCATAAAATTGGATTGAAACAGATGACGGAAAAAATTAGAACTAATAAGCAAGAGTAATATTTAGGCGAACACTATTTTTATATTTATTTTTGATATTTTTATATGTTTTTTTTTTCATTTGAAGGTGAGATCTACTGTATGCTCATGTGAGAGAGAATCATTTAAAAATATCAAAAATACATATAAAAATATTAGTTCCCTAATATTTATGTTCTCAGAGTAAATATATATTTAACAATTTTTTCAACTTATATTAACGACATTTTAAATTTTTAGTGATATTTATTATTCTGAGAATATATAATTATATCACTGGCCGAAGATTAACATAGTTCCTGATAAACATAGAATTTATAAATAAAAACAACTATTAGTTAGAGGCGAAGCTATGTGTTAGATTATGGGGTCAATTGACCTCACTGAATTATATATATATATATATATATATATATGATATAATAGATTTTGTGGATATAATTTAGTAATTTGACCCCACTAAATTTTATATATATATATATATATATATATATATATATATATGATGTAATAGATTTTTTGTGAGTATAATTTAATAATTTGAACCCACTAAATTTTATATTTTTATATATATAATATAATAAATTTTTTGTAGGTGCAATTTAATAATTTGACCTCACTTAAATTTTTTTCTAACTTCACCACTGCTATTAGTGACACCATTATTGAGTTATTGTATAAAGTCTTTTACTTTTAAATTTTTTAGTAAAGAATCAGGTGTTACATTAAATTCATGATTAGTTTTATAATTTTTTTATATGAATAGTGATATGTGTACACACATCATTCAAAAAGAGGTTTGAACATTGTTATTTTTGGTACAAATAAATGTCAAAAATGTATTTGAAATGACCAAAACAAACCCAATAAAATAGGATAATTTATAAATTTTGCAATGTTTCCTTTTGAACTAGACTAAAATGATAATACAAAAGAAATTGATCCTTGATTTAATATGATGTACAATCTTATACTCCCTCCGTCCCGTAATAAAAATTCTGGTTGACTTTTTGCGTATATTAAGAAAGAGGATAAAATGACAAAATTGTCCATATTTAAATTCTCATTTAATTGCATAATTTTTTGCACATTACTAGTGATGCTCCATAAATATGCATAGAAATTAGAAATATAACAATTAATAATAAGAGTATTATAGGTAAATTATTGTAAAAAATAGATCATTTAAAGTAACTAAACATTTAATCTGAAATTACCTAAAATAATAATAAAAATTGAGACAAAAGAAGTATTACTGTATATGCTTGCAATTAAGAATGTGATCGTGTGACTGTATTTTTTATGATTTTTATTTTATTAATTAATTTTTTGACAATAACGAAAGTAAAAGTCAAGAAATTATGAGATAAGGTGCTGAATATGATTATATGATGACCCTACAGAAATTTCTAGGGTTTCTAAGGTGTTGAAACTGTGGTCCATAATTCCAAGATCCAAGATTTCAGACACAAAATTACAAGCAAGAGTCAACCCTAGCTAGAGATTAGGGTTTTCGTTATGGAAAATTTCCAACCTGTTTTCCATTTTATTCACAATATGACACATAATGTATTGATTGTGGGAACAGAAACTTAGAACATTTGAAGGAAACATGGGTGCATGGGGATTGGATTAGTTGTGTGTTTTTGGTCAATGCATGCACTTGTCTTGAATAAATATTATAATTGTGTTTTGTAGCATTAGGCCTTGAAACTTTATGATATATTCCCTCCCTTACTTAATATAAGTCGTTTTAGAAGATATATTTTTATTTTTAATATAAGTCGTTTAAAAATTTTAAGTAAGCATTAATTATTTAATTTTTAATATTACTCCAAGTATTAAATATAACTTTGATTCTCTAACTATTACTATCTCTGTTTCTAAAAGATTGTCGCTTAAGGTTTTGGCACATGGATTAAGAAAGTCATTTAATACTAATAAAATTTGTTTGAAATTCCATCACTACCCCTTTATGAAAAATTAAAAACTATTAATAAAAGGGAGAAAATTTATTGGGACAATGAGAGAAGATAGGGGTAATATAGGAAAGTAAATAATTTATTCTTTTAGAAAGTTGTAAACGACAAACATTTTGGAACAAAATTTTTCTTCTAAAGCGACAATCTTTTAGGAACGGAGGGAGTATCTATCCAATAAATAACACTATCTTTTTCCAATACAATGGCAATATAGACAATTGATATTATATTTAATGCTTTACAATCATTTTTTAATACTTGTGCACAACTCTAAAATGACATATATTATCCGTTCCTAGGAAAAAAATAGAAAAATTAAGAAATATAATTAATACTTTGCCTTAATAATCAAAATACTTATAAAATCCTACTCTCTCCGTCCCTTAATATAAGTTGTTTTAGAAAAGTATTTTTGTCCCTTAATATAAGCCGTTTAAGAGTTTTAAGTAAGCATTAATTGCTTAGTTTTCAATATTATCCCAAGTATTAAATATAATTTTGGTCCTCTCACTATTTTTTGTCCAATTCTCCATTCGTTCCTTATATAAGTCGTTTTAGAGTTTTGCACAAGTATTAAGGAAATAATTGTAAAACATTAAATATAATATCAATTGTCTATATTGTCCTTGTATTGAAAAAAGAGTGTTATTTATTGAACAGATAATAGTGAGAGAACCAAAATTATACTACCTCCGTTCCTTAAAGAGTGCAGTTTTAGCAAAAAACACACAAACCAATAAGTGGGATAAAATGACAAAGCTAGCCTTTCTCTTCTTTTAGTGCATTAACTTTCCCATTTAGTGTATTAATTAAAACAATGACATATTTAAAAAAAGAAGATTTTGGGTTCCTAAAACTACATTCTTTAAGAAATAATTTTTTTTGCTAAAACGACACTCTTTAAGGAATGGAGGTAGTATTTAATACTTGGGATAATATTAAAAATTAAGCAATTAATGCTAACTTAAAATTCTCAAACGACTTATATTAAGGAGCAAAAATATTTCTCTAAAACGACTTAGTAGTATACTCCCTCCGTCCCTTAATATAAGTCATTTTAGAGTTGTGCACAAGTATTAAGGAAATAATTGTATATCATTAAATATACTATCAATTGTCTATATTGCCCTTGTCTTGAAAAAAGAGTGTTATTTATTGGACCAAAAATAGTGAGAGAACCAAAGTTATATTTATTACTTGGGGTAATATTGAAACTAAGCAATTAATGCTTACTTGAAATTCTAAAGCGTCTTATATTAAGGGACAAAAATACTTCTCTAAAACGTCTTATATTAAAGACGGACTCCCTCCGTCCCCTAATATAAGACATTTTAGAGATGGAAGAAAGCAAATTGAATTTAAATTATTTTAATAAATATAAATGTTTTTAATGTTTAAAACATGTGGGTGGAGTTGGAATTGTCCTTGCATTTGTGTGCTGAAGATTTTCAAAGTATGGAGTGCTGCAAAAATCAACCATATGAAATTTTGTTAGAGATGGTATGCTACACATTTCATATAAATAGGGTGCTTAGTTAGAAATGAAAATCACACCAGAATAAGAAAATCTCTTCTCTATACTATTGAGCGTACTTCTTGTGAGTATAAGGATATTTTGACTGTGGATAACAGTACAAGATTTTCTCAATCTAATCTCCGTTATTTCAGTCAGAACTACCTTCCTATTACGGTAAAAGATATTATTTTTCTCGTAAAAGATGTTATTTTCTTTAAATATTCGTAAAAGATATTATTTTCTTTCATATTCCATATTATGAATGTAAACACTTGAAAATTTTCTTGCCCAATACTAACACTGTAAGAGGGCAAAACCGTCAATCAAGCTAACCCCGGTCCCGAAACCAGATATCCAATCTAAATTCGACCACCAATACCGGTCCTTCAGCCTAAATCCGATCCCCAATGTCGGTAAAACTTAATCCGATCACCAATATCGGTACTCCAGCCGACTCTGATCGTCAATCGGACCGTTTATCCAGCTCCGATCGTCAATCGGACCGTCAGATCATCCCCGATTTCAATATTGAAATATCAGCTCAAACCCGGTCACCAATATCGGGACAACCACAACACCAATCAACCATATCGAGATCAAACAGACTCGAATGGGATTCAAGTCTTGGAAACAGCTCTCGGAAGTCAACTAGAGGCCATGCCGACACCAAGGGCAACCCCGGGAGGGGCAAAATAGTCATTTTACTAACTCTCATCCGATTTAATCAAACTCAAGTCGAATTGATGCCACCAAGGTCAGAAAGAACCACAACGGTGATCCTGGGTGAAAACAGCGTCAGACGGCTCAATGGGCAAATTGTGGGGAAACGAAGACCCGGTCATGAACCCACCTTTAGGGACTTAAAAAGAGTTAAATCCAATGTCATTGTGACACTCTCAGCGAGTGCTTTTCGAAAAGCTATAGCACGCCCCAAACGGACGCTCTGATCAAAAGTTATGAAGTTTCGAACCTGACATCGCGTTGCTCGACATGCATGCACTTCGAGACGATCAAACTAGGCATGTGGGCCCCACCTAGGGGAGCCGCACCTCTACCTGCGGCTGCTGCAGGTAGAGTGGAGGCTCCCTGGCCTATAAATAAATGTGCCCCCCGCTCATTTTTAACAATTCTGAAACGCAGCGAAGCTCTGCCCGTCTGATTTTTCGACTTTTACACCTCTTCTAAACCCAAATATTTTTACTCCAACACGTAGACAAACCCATATACTACCATATATCAAAAAACCACCGGTAGATTTGGTCATTTGAAGCCTACTAAGTGGAAAAAAGCCCGTTTTGCAGATTATTGTAAGTATTTTTACGATCAGCAAGTTGCTATTACTACTTTGCATTGTTTTACACTTGCACACAAAATTTCACTTTCTAAATATGCCCGGAACTTAGTTCCGTGGCCGTTTTCGTCAAAACTTGATATATTTTTGTACATAAACTTCGTTTTCAGCATTTCTACAACTCGGATTGACGATCCGTCATCTTTAACAGCTCCACTGCACTTGCACGCACATTCTGGCAACTTTGTCGGACTTGGTTATCTTCTGAGTCCGGGTTGGACCCTTTTTTATATATATTTAACTGCAAATGTACTAACATTTCAATTCTGTCAAGTCCGAATGTCAAATCCGAGGTAGTTTCCCGCTTTTATATATATTTACACATATATAAGCGACATTCACCATCACTGGTACTCATATCAGTCCTGGTTGACTACATTTCTGTCAATATATATATATATATATATATATATATATATATATTTATATTTATATATTTTCAATCGGCCTGGATTATTTCGTGGCTATTTTACTACTTTTGCACACTTACCCATACTGGGTGCTCTCCCCAGTCATTAGGTGACTATTTTTCTGTCAATTTCAATTTCAGTACGGGCATAGGAGTGAAAACCCATCGCCCTTTTTATTATTTTTCTATATATATATATATATATATATATATATTTCATTTCTGTCACAGTCTGGATTATTTCGTGGTTATTTACAATTTTTTTTTTATAAATATATATATATATATTTCAATTCCAGTCCGGGCTTGCAAGTGAAAACCCATCGGCCTTTTACAGCTTTTGTATATATATACATATATATATTGCTTACTCAATTCCATTCAACTGCTGCATTCAACATTCATTTGTATATGAATCTGCACTGATATATCTGCGGGCGGTCTAGATTTATTTAAATCTCGTCACTTTTAGTTTTCAAACGGTTCAAAACATCCAAACTGAACCGAAAAGCTAGAATGGCTGAGATTTTCTTAAATCTAGTTTTCTTTCTAGATTCAGCACTGAAAGCAAACTCACGTCCCCTAGATCGCTATCTAGTGGGAACGAGACGCTTTGGCCACGCGCAGCCAAGATTTACTGATGAATCCTTGGTTCCATTGCGATGCGATGACACATACATTTATTTATGTGCAAATTTAACCATGTGCAGGTTTATTGGCTACTCACATGTGAGCCTAGGAATCATGGAATTCATGATCAAATTGATCAGAATCTGATTCCCATGATGGACAAACTCCGATTTACAAATGTACCCTGCCAGTTTTTCTGTAAAATATACATACACAGACCTTAAAACGGTTATCTGGATTAAAGGTCTCAATATAATGAAAAAATGTGAATTATTGTGTCAGCGTCCCTCCAATGGTTTTCATACCCATGAGGAGACCGACACTTGTATATTTCTGTGGTCGAGGATGCTTCGCAGCCTGGCAAATCACCACTTGCATGCAGCCTTAAGGCTATAAAGATAAAATTAAAAGTAGCGATACTTCAATTCCTATGTCAACGTAGGGGTTTAATACACAGCTTTCAAAAAATCACTGTCAATTCAATTTCAAAGCTTTTGCAAATCAAATTAAATGCTTTTGTAAATCAAATCAAAGACTGATTTTTAAATCAAATCAAACCCTTCGTATATAGGTTCAACGAAGCCTGTCAAAAACTTTCAATCAATCAAATCAATAGGCCCAATTTTCAAACAGCATTCACTCACGCATTTCAGTTTTAAGGGAAATATTGAAAAGATTGCGGTACCGTGTTTACACGGGAGTCGTGGGGTGCCTAACACCTTCCCTACACTTAACCAAGCCCCCGAACTCAAAACTCCGATTTCAAAGATCAAGTTTCGACAGTGTCCAGCAATTGGGCCTCTTTCAAATCAAACACGGTTGAGTTGGTACAACCATTTTCAAATCTACCAACTGGCGACTCTGTTAAAACATTCAAATCGTCTACATAAACACATGTTGGCCTCTTTCCTAAAAAACCTTTCAAAACCTTTTTTCTAAATAAAAAGAATGAGGGTAGAGAGAAATTAGGAAGATCGATTTGAGAAAACCCGGGTTACGAACCGACCCGCGGGATTCTTAAAATTTCCAACGTCGACAGGTGGCGACTATGCTGGGGACAGTAGAGGGCTTAGGCTGCTTTCAATCTTTTCAAACATTTCCCTTTCAAACCTATTGAATGCGTGAAATCCTGCATCTCCACAGTCAATGGATGAGTGAATACTGCGTCTTTCATTGAACGAATAAATGCTATGTCTTTACATTGAATGAATGAGAATGAATGCTTTAGCGCTTCGCACCCATATTAGTGCTTCGCACGAACTGTCATTACATGCATAAGTTGTGAGACCGATGTATGTGAATGTATGTTGTGTGTCCCTCCACCAGGAGGCTAACCCGGTCGGTGATAAGTAAGGACTCTGGGGATGACTAAGTCTCCGGGGCTGCCTCCTGAAAATGCACCACCCAAATTCGCTCCAGTTGAACGATTAGATTAATTTCCCTTCTAGTAGATTGCGATGATCTAGGAACCTTCATGCCGAAACAAAAAGCCGCGAGAGTAAACCTAAGATAGGTTAGCCTATGATTAACCAAATCCGATGGGAAGCTTCTTCATGCCTTCCTCTTTCAATTCCATGTCAAGTCTCCAATTACCGAGGAGCACAATGCAAATGATATAATGAAAGAGTTACTTTCCTATCAGATAAATATCTTGTCATCCTGTCATCAAAACAAACTAACCTCGGTTTTGCAGGATAAAAAATCTAAAAAACACATCATAAATGCATCCAGTCATTACCTACCTCAGAAAATTGACACGCCTACGTTTTGTTGTAGGTGAAAAAGTGGTCTCACTACTAGATCATAATCTGAAAGGCACAAAGCCTATCCACCGACATGGCTGAAAGTAGACAATGCGAGTCAGATTTCGTATCTCAAAAAGAGTTCGAAGGACTTAAGAATCAAATAGCAGAGTTGGCTATCCTCCTAAGAGAACAAAGCAAAAACACTCAGGGCCATCCAACACTCAATCAAACAAAGTCCTCCTCACAGGGTGGTAATCAAAGTGCTGACCAGAAGGGAAAAATGCAGATCCCTGAACCGCGATACAGTAAAAGAACTAACAAAACCTCTGAAATCACAAATCTCAGGGAAGATCGGGAAACTGGGGATCTCTGAAGGAAAGTTCGACAAATGGAAGAAACCATCCGTTCAATCAAAGGGACTGAAAACCTTGAAAATGTCACCTATTCAGATCTTTGTATATCCTGACAAATTCCAAGTCCTAGAGTTTGAAAAGTACAATGGGGCAGGCGATCCTTATATGCACTTGAAAGTATACATTGGCGAGCTAGGGTCTTATGCTGAAGACGAAAGTCTCAGAATGCAGCTTTTCCAAAAGTGTCTCACTGGAGAGGCTAAGACTTGGTATGCCCGACTTGATAATGCAAAAATTCACAGTTGGGAAGAGATAGCTCACGCCTTCCTAACTCAATACAGCTTCCAGTCTCAGATGGCTCCGGATAGATATCAATTGACCAAAGTCAAAAAATAGAGTACCGAGTCTTTTCGAGAGTATGCCCAAAGATAGAGACGTCTGGCAGCACAAGTCAGCCCGCCTATGACCGAAGCTGAAATTATGATGACTTTCATATACATCCAAGAGGCATCTTACTATGAGAGGATCCTGGCCGGAATAGGAAAGCCATTCTCAAAAATGATCAAACATGGAAAAATGACAGAGATGGGCCTGAAAGCAGGCAAGATTAAAGATCTCACAGCCTTGAAAGTAGTCGCCGATCATATACAGTCTGCCAACTATACGAGTGATCCCATAAGGGTACCCAAGGAAGGCGATGAAGATGTATCCGTCGTTGTACATGGGCAGTCTAGGAGACCTAAACATAGTCCCCCCATTTGGAAGAGGGAAAGCAATTTGCCGTCACAACAGACTGCATTCAACTATTACCAGGAGCGAAAGAGAAAATTTGAAAGAACGGAAAATCGGGTGTTCACTCCACTAAGCGATTCCCTTGAAAACCTGTTGGTGATGTTAATAGATCACAAGAAGATTACCGAGCTGGCTCTACCTCTGGATCCAAAAAGCAAAAGATTAGATCCTAGCCAGAGATGTGCTTACCATTCAGGATCTCCAGGACACGATACACAAGATTGTTGGTCTTTAAAACATAAAATCCAAAACCTGATCGAAAGCGGTGATCTTGTGATCCAACAACATGACCATCCAAATGTCAATGCCAACCTTCTGATGCAGCATGATACAAAGGAAGCAAACATGATCGGGTCAGGAAGCGATGAAATGCATCCAAATCGTAAATACATACAAAGGATAGAGGATTACCCCCGGAGGAATAGAACAAATGTCCTAGAGTCAGAAAATTCAGAGGAGGGTATGATAATAATGCAAAAATTGGATGCGATCCAACATCAAGTGACTCTGCTGGCTAATCTGGTAGTGCGCCAACATCAGGATACAAGGTAACATTTAACTCAAATATTAGAAAGCCAAGAGAAAGAGGAGGATAGTCAGAGTATAAGCATATCTTCCCCCAAGATCCGCCGGCTAAATGAAGAGGATCAAAGCATGTCGGATGGACGAGAAAGATGGAATGATAAAATTACCAGAAGATCTCAACAAAGAAAAAATTGTCCAGAGGAATGCGAATTCCCAAATAAGAAATATCAATCAACATGCCAAACACTGGAAAACCCTCGAAATCCTACGGCACTGAAAGTTGGGGAGAGTAGGCAAAGAAGAGTATTCACACCTTTGGGAGACTCATTGGAAAATGTATTAGCACTATTGATTGCGCAGGAAAAGATCACTGAGCTCGCTCCACCTATGAATCCCAAAGGAAGGCAATACGATCGCAACAATAGATGCGCTTATCATTCTAGAGCACCAGGACATGCGACCGAGGAATGTTGGGCTCTGAAACACAAAATCCAAGATCTCATTGAAAATGGAGAACTGAAGATAGAAGTCCCCATGACCAGCGAAGGTGAAATGAAAATCAAGAGCTTAAGATACCCACTCAAAGTGGGCAGTTCAAAGGTTGTGTCGGCTATGAGCACCAATCCTGGCAGAACACAAGGAGGAACGATCCAAATACTAGGAGTGACCAAGGAGACAAAAGAATCTCCCAATGAAGTTCATCCGCCATCATCAAATATCTTGTTGTCCAAAGCCAACAACTACATGCCTGACCTTATCCTTCTAGAAGACGAGGAGGAGATACTGATCCTTCACCGTGAAGAAAAAGCCCAAGAGGAAAGTTCCTTGCGAGAGATACAACATCAGTGCGAGGGGGATTTCATACTTAAATCCTCTCAAGGCTATGAGAAAGGTGAAGGAGCAGACGAAGAAAAAGATGGCAAAATTCTCAAGGAAGCCAACCCCTCGAGGAATCTGGAGTTCATACCTTTCTGCGACGAGTCTAGTTTAAGCCTCCTTAAGGGATATGCTGATTCAGGAGGTGATCAATTTATGGTAGGGATTGAAGATATTCAGAGTCAAGAGGGAACCTCTATCACAAGACTAGAAGGCGACATAACAGCTGACGACTGGACTATCAGGGTTCAGCTAGTCAGGAGGACGTAGATCTAGTGAAAAGTTGCGAGTTCTAGAGGATGTTGGGACGTTATCCTTTTCTTAGCATTATGCCTTTTATTTTCCATGTATACAGAATCAAAAGACCAAAAAAATAAAAAAATCAAAAGAATAAAAAAAAAATCAAAAATCGAGCATTTCATGCAAACGTGAACTACGAAAGACTTGATCTCCCTCAACCCGGGAGTACGTAGGCAACCATCTTGGTGCGGTCAAACCAAACAAAAAATTCAAAAACCCTCGAATCCAAACACAAAAATTCAAAAATATATCAACCTACACTCAAAATCCAAGATAGACTCCTTTCAAGCCTCTCCAACCAAACAACCAGGAACTACGAATGACCTGATCTCCCTCAGCCCGGGAGTACGTAGGCAGCCATCTACAGCGTGGTTGGACCTTCAAGAAAAATAATAATAATAATAATAATAATAATAAAAGACCAGTTCCAAGACACCGAAGACAAATAAAAGCCAAATTATATCAAACCACCTGGTCAACAGGCCTTGCTGAGAAAAATCAAAGATAGTCTCTGAACCCATGGATAAGCGGGATAACAGTGCCAATATGGCATCTCTCTAAGATAGAGGAGCAGCTGCAAGCTCCTAACCCTCGGTCTCCATACGATCCAGAACATCCACTGCCATCTGCATACTATGGCCTCATCCCTCTCAGTAAAGGCAGCCTCTCGAGTGGCTCGAGCCTCGCCTCTATCAACAGAAGTTATATCTCTACTAGAATGGGCCGTCAACATCAACGCCCTGGCCAGATCTCTCTCGAAGGTCATCCGAGCTATCAAATCTGCCATAGCCAAGATCTATTCCAGCAGGGACACTCGGCAAATCACCAACCAAAGTCGCAGTCAAAGCCATCACCACCAACCATCACAAGCTCTTGAGTTCAATTCATTGGAGTCCGAAGGTATCTCGACATCAATCGTCAAAGTTGGAACAACAACACAGCGATATATCAAGCATAAACATCCGCAAGGACCTTCGAAGAGCTGAAGCCTCAATCTAAAACCTTCATCAAACTAGAAGAAAGGTCATCAAAGCCAATTGCTCCTACAAATCAAAAATAATGACTTGGGCATCCAAGCATTAAAGCTAAAATCCACTACCTGTTCACCATGGGGTCATGCGATTAAAGACTCTTGCGATCTTGGCATCTTATCAGCCCATAGGTTAAATACAACCAAGCAATCCTCCCAGATGACAAGTAAGACTGGGGAAAATCCAAAGTCAACAACAACCCGATGTGGGGACCCTTACAACAAGACTGGACCAATTCTAGGAATGGCGACAATTCAACACTGGGGCATTCATCAACCATCCAATCAACATGCACCAGTCGGCACCATCAGCATGGTCCATTATCATCCAAGCTTCCATCATTGGCAATCCGGTATGACCAATTGATCTTTGTCAATTATAATTTTTTTAGAATACTGCGATCCGCTGATAAGGTATGACTCTTTCATCTCTTTATGTGTTCTCAATTTCCATGCATTAGCGATAATATGCATAAGTCCTGCATTAGAGTCTCAAAAAAGAAAAAAAAAAGATTTTTGCTTAACTTGTTTTGAATTGGATTAATTCTGATAAGCGTCCGTGGAGCAAGAATCATGAAAGCGATTAGAGAACTAAGACCATTTAACCTTTTGATTAGGCATGACATCCTAGTTCAAAGCGCTTTTTAGAGCAAACTTGACCTCATATGCATGTTTGCACTGTGCGATTGACCTGACTCTTAGTTATGGGGTATGAAGCTATGACGACAGGGATGACAGTTAGTAGCCAGCCTAATGTCTCAAATCGTGGTCTAGGTTACTCGAGTTATTAAGCCTGAAGGGTGGCTCTACACCTGGTGCCCTAAAGCCATTTGGTTTGGGAGCCACCAGCCCAACGCTCATTACATGGGTAACTCAGTGCCTAAGAAAACGAGCATTGCAAGAAATCAAAACCTGAGCAGATTAGAATCGTGGCCTAGGTTACTCGAGTAATTAAGCCCAAGGGGTGTCTCAACACCTAGTGCCCTAAAGCTGTTAGGTTTGGGAGTCATTGGTCCAAAACTCGTTACATGGATAACACTGAAAAGCCTAAGAAAATGAGACAAAGTTAAGCGAGAAAGGAGAAAAATTTGGCAAGAAAAAATGAGATCATCTAGAGTCATAGAAGAAAAACCCCTGCTAAGGATTGCGTCACTCATAGTGCACATGTCATATGATGTTAATTCTGTGAAGAGCAATGTCTAGAGCGAAGATGAGGTGTCTCTGATGAAGGGAGATAAGTCTTTTGAATCTAATCCTACCCATGAAAAATGATCGTGGACGCTTAAAAGTTTTTTTTGCAATTTCATAGCTTGTCAAGCGAAAATTTTGATTTCCTTAAGAAAAATTCATTTTCAATTTCAAGATCTTTCGCGATATGATAAGAGCTCAGTGAATACAAGCATTCAATTTCATAAACTTTAACTTCAAATGCCTCATTCACAAGATCATACTAATCCCGACAACCCGAGCCATCAAGCTGTCGACATATATTGTTATTTGTCTAAATGTGCAGGATATTGCTCATCGTGGACATAATCAACAAAGCTAGTTTTTTCTATGAACCCCAGTGACAACCTGTGAAAGAGTTAGGGCATTTCTCTATTCCAAGAAATAGAAAGAATCTATAGCAGGACCAAGTTCCTTATCAAAAGAAAAGGGAGAGTTCTTGAAAGAAATAAGGGCGACATTAGCTGTCCCTCTACAAAAAGGGAAAAATCCTCAACAGAGTCCTTAACTCGGGAAGAGTAAATGCCCGATGGCAAAAAGATCTAGCGAAGGAAATTTGCATCATCAAACATGTCAACCTGCGCCAAACCCTCACAAATCGAGGCCTCTACACTAAAGTTCAAATCTAGGCAATGAAAGAACGGGCTACATCCTCCAGGATGTCAGCATCACCCGGGTCATCAGCCAAGCCAGAACTAATCCAGCAAGGTCATAAGTGAAGAGTTGGCCCCTTTTCGCACTTAATGATCAGCCGTTGGCACAACCCCAGCGAAGCATCAGGAATGGGTCGATAGCAGAAACAGTATATCAATCCATCCCCATAGAGGACAGGTGATGGAATATGTTATACAAACACTTAGAAGGGGCGTTGAGAATGATCCGGTAATGTAGACCGTGGAAACCCAACTTCAGCGAAGATATCAGGATATCTCCTAATAAAGCCATCAGTATTTGGACCACCAGAGGGACCAGCACCAAATCCAGATCCAAAAAATAGCAGCCCCTATGAGATCCTCACCAAAGACGGTATATGAAAGGGGAACATCCAAATCTGCTCTACGAATGACAAAAGGAGCCATACGAGAGTTGAAGCTGCTAAGCCTAGCAAATTTCATGCGAAAGAAACTCCAAATTTCCTCAGAGAGGGTCAGGTATAGTTCTACATCAATTCAATTAAGCATATGCATCAACCTAGGATAAATTAAGATCATCTTATTATGTGTGGTCTGCACATGGGCAACAAGCGCTACGTCAGCGCACATCTCCATCAAAACATTAGGCATACATACCCAATAAAGTCAAAAAAAATACATACACATTTAACACACAAACTCGATGAAAAAGTCTGCTACCGTTCGAGTAGGCATCGTGACAGTCCACTGATCAACCATTTCCCCTACTATCAGGGTAGGCACTTTTGCAAACTACCAGTGTAAGTTATCATCAGGATAAGCATCGAGAGCACCCACTGAGGTAACTCGACGAATGAAATATATCCTCAGCAGAGGAGTCTTCAAAAAAGTACAAACGGCATCAGAAAGTATGTCCCACAAAGAGTATCAGCAGATGTGAGAAACCATTGGGCTTAAACCAAGGTAGCACCAAGGGCCATCACAGACGACATCATCCCCAACAAAAATATGGGAAACATTTCAGTTTATCTTTATCAAACAAGCATCAGCAACACCAATGGAAATCAGACCATTGGATTCAACACCAGCAAAGACATCAGCAGCACTGATGAAATTCAACCATTGAGATCAGCCCCAACACAGGCACAAGTAAAGGTAATATGGTGGCGATTTGCGATGCGATATGCAATTTGCGATGCGATACGATGGCGATGCAATTTCTGATGCGATATACGAAGTGCGAAATGCGATTTGCGAAAATATGCTAACATTCATTGTATTGTGATTTGCATCATTAATTAATATTTTGTCATATTTCAAGTGTCTAGCAATCTTTATCCTGTCAATTCCATTACATTGCATGTACATGATAAAGAGGGGCATCTGTAGACCCTCAAAATTTTCCTTGCCCCAATACTAACACTGTAGGAGGGCAAAACCTTCAATCAAGCCAACTCCGGTCCTGACACCAAACATCCAATCTAAATTCGGCCACCAATGCCAGTCCTTCAGCCTAAATTCGATCCCTAATATCGGTAAACCTTAATTCGATCACCAATATCGGTACTCCAGCCAACTTCGATCGTCAATCGGACCGTTCATCCAGCTCTGATCATCAATCGGACCGTCAGATCATCCCCGATCTCAATACTGGGACATCAGCTCAAACCCGGTCACCGATATTGAGACAACCACAAAACCTATCAACCATATCGGGATGTCAACGCAGCCCCGACAGCAACCCAGGAGGTACAAATCAGTCTTGATAGCAACCTGAGAGGTATAAATCATCCCCGGCAGCAACCCGGGAAGTACAGGTCATCCCCGGCATCAGTCCGGGAAGTCGGTCAACTTCAAAATAAACTTGAAGCATCACAACACCTCCAAAAGAAAACTTGAAATGACCACGTCAGCCACAGAGGCAACACTGGGGACAAACAGACTCGACTGGGATCCAAGTCTTGGAAGCAGCTCCCGGAAGTTAACCTAGAGGCCATGCCGACACCAAGGGCAACCCCGAGAGGGGAAAAATGGTCATTTTACCAACTCTCATCTGATTCAATCAAACTCAAGCTGAATTGATTCCACCAAGGTCAGAAAGAACCATAACGGTGATCCCGGGTGAAAACAGCGTCAGACGGCTCGACGGGTAAACTGTGGGGAAACAAAGACCAGGTCATGAACCCATCTTTAGGGACTTAAAAAGGGTTAAATCCAATGTCATTGTGACACTCTCAGTGAGGGCTTTTTGAAAAGCTATAACACGCCCCAAACGGACGCTCTGATCAAAAGTTATGAAGTTTCAAACTTGACATATTGTTGCTCGGAATGCACGCACTTAGAGATGACCAAATTGAGCACGTGGGCCCCACCTAGGGGACCCACACCTCTACCTGCTGCTGCCACAGGTAGAGTGGAGGATCCCTGGCCTATAAATAAATGTGCCCCCCGTTCATTTTCAACAATTCTGAAACAAAGCGAAGCTCTGCCTGTCTGATTTTTCGACTTTTACCCCTCTTCTAAACCCAAATATTTTTACTCCAACACGTAGAAAAACCCATATACTACCATATATTAAAAAACCACCGGTAGATTTGGTTGTTTGAAGCCCACTAAGTGGCAAAAAGCCCGTTTTGCTATTGTAAGTATTTTTACGATCAGCAAGTTGCTATTACTACTTTGCACTGTTTTACACTTGCACACGAAATTTCACTTTCTAAATATGCCCAAAACTTAGTTCTGTGGCCATTTTTGTTAAAACTTGATACATTTTTGTACATAAACTCCATTTTCAGCATTTTTACAACTCGGATTGACGATCCGTCAGCTTTAACAGCTCTACTGCACTTGCACGCACATTCTGGCAACTTCGCTGGATTGGGTTATCTTTCCTGTCCGGGTTTGGCCTTTTTTGTATATATTTAACTGTAAATATACTAACATTTTAATTCTGTCAAACCTGGATGTCAAATCCGAGGTAGTTTCCCGCTTTTATATATATTTATGCATATATAAGCGACATTCACCATCACTGGTACTCATATCAGTCATGGTTGACTACATTTCTTTCAGTATATATATTTATATATTTTTAGTCAGCCTGGATTATTTCGTGGCCATTTTACTGCTTTTGCACACTTCCCCATAATGGGTGCTCTCCCCAGTCACTGGGTGACTATTTTTCTGTCAATTTCAATTCAAGTACGGGCACAGGCGTGAAAATCCATTGCCCTTTTTACTGTTTTTCTATATATATATATATATATATATATTTCATTTCTGTCACAGCCTGGGTTATTTCTTGGCTTTTTACAATTTTTTTTATAAATATATATATATTTCAATTCCAGTTCGGGCTTGCGAGAACTAATCCAGCAAGGTCATAAGTGAAGAGTTGGCCCCTTTTCGCACTCAATGATCAGCCGTTGGTACAACCCCAGCGAAGCATCAGGAATGGACCGATAGCAGAAATAGTATATCAATCCATCCCCATAGAGGACAGGTGATGGAATATGTTATACAAACACTTAGAAGGGGCGTTGAGAATGATCTGGTAATGTAGACCGTGGAACGCAGCTTCAGCGAAGATATCAGGATATCTCCTAATAAAGCCATCAGTATTTGGACCACCAGAGGGACCAGCACCAAATCCAGATCCAGAAAATAGCATCCCCTACGAGATCCTCACCAAAGACAGTATATGAAAGGGGAACATCCGAATCTGCTCAACGAATGACAAAAGGAGCCATACGAGAGTTGAAGCTGCTAAGCCTAGCAAATTTCATGCTAAAAAACTCCAAATTTCCTCAGAGAGGGTCAGGTATAGTTCTCCATCAATTCAATTAAGCATATGCATCAACCTAGGACAAATTAAGATCATCTTATCATGTCTGGTCTGCATATGGGCAACAAGCGCTACGTCAGCGCACATCTCCATCAAAACATTAGGCATACATACCCAATAAAGTCAAAAAAAAAAAATACATACACATTTAACAAACAAAATCGATGAAAAAGTCTGCTACCGTTCGAGTAGGCATCGTGACAGTCCAATGATCAACCATTTCCCCTACCATCATGGTAGGCACTTTTGCAAACTACCGGTGTAAGTTATCATCAGGATAAGCATCGGGAGCACCCACTGAGGTAACTCGACGAATGAAATATATCCTCAGCAGAGGAGTCTTCAAAAAAGTACAAACGACATCAGAAAGTATGCCCCACGAAGAGTATCAGCAAATGTGAGAAACCATTGGGCTTAAACCAAGGTAGCACCAAGGGCCATCACAGACGACATCATCCCCAGCAAAAATATAGGAAACATTTCAGTTTATCTTCATCAAACAAGCATCAACAACACCAATGGAAATCAGACCATTGGATTCAGCACTAGCAAAGACATCAGCAGCACTGATGAAAGTCAACCATTGAGATCAGCCCCAACAGAGCCACAAGTAAAGGTAATATGGTGGCGATTTGCGATGCGATATGCAATTTGCGATGCGATGCGATGGCGATGCAATTTTTTGATGCGATATACGAAGTGCGAAATGCGATTTGCGAAAACATGCTAACATTCATTGCATTGCAATTTGCATCATTAATTAATATCTTGTCATATTTCAGTGTCTAGCAATCTTTATCCTGTCAATATCATTACATTGCATGTACATGATAAAGAGGGGCATCTGTAGACCCTCAAAATTTTCCTTGCCCCAATACTAACACTGTAGGAGGGCAAAACCTTCAATCAAGCCAACTCCGGTCCTGACACCAAACATCCAATCTAAATCCGGCCACCAATGCCAGTCCTTCAGCCTAAATCCGATCCCCAATATCGGTAAACCTTAATCCGATCACCAATATCGGTACTCCAGCCAACTTCAATCGTCAATCGGACCGTTCATCCAGCTCTGATCGTCAATCGGACCGTCAGATCATCCCCGATCTCAATACTGGGACATCAGCTCAAACCCGATCACCGATATTGAGACAACCACAAAACCTATCAACCATATCAGGATGTCAACGCAGCCCCGACAGCAACCCAGGAGGTACAAATCAGTCTCGATAGCAACCTGAGAGGTATAAATCATCCCCGGCAACAACCCGGGAAGTACAGGTCATCCCCGACATCAGTCCGGGAAGTCAGGTCAACTTCAAAATAAACCTGAAGCATCACAACACCTCCAAAAGAAAACCTAAAATGACCACGTCAGCCACAGAGGCAACACTGGGGACAAACAAACTAGAATGGGATCCAAGTCTTGGAAACAGCTCCCGGAAGTCAACCAGAGGCCATGCCGACACCAAGGGCAACCCCGAGAGGGGAAAAATGGTCATTTTACCAACTCTCATCTGATTCAATCAAACTCAAGCCGAATTGATGCCACCAAGGTCAGAAAGAACCATAACGGTGATCCCGGGAGAAAACAGCGTCAGACGGCTCGACGGGCAAACTGTGGGGAAACAAAGACCAGGTCATGAACCCACCTTTAGGGACTTCAAAAGGGTTAAATCCAATGTTATTGTGACACTCTCAGTGAGGGCTTTTCAAAAAGCTATAACACGCCCCAAACGGACGCTCCGATCAAAAGTTATGAAGTTTCAAACCTGACATCGTGTTGCTCGGCATGCACGCACTTCGAGACGACCAAATTGAGCACGTGGGCCCCACTTAGGGGACCCACACCTCTACCTGCGGCTGCCACAGGTAGAGTGGAGTATCCCTGGCCTATAAATAAATGTGCCCCCCGTTCATTTTTAACAATTCCGAAACGCAGCGAAGCTCTGCCTGTCTGATTTTTTGACTTTTACACCTCTTCTAAACCCAAATATTTTTACTCCAACACGTAGACAAACCCATATACTACCATATATTAAAAAACCACCGGTAGATTTGGTTGTTTGAAGCCCACTAAGTGGCAAAAAGCCCGTTTTGCTAGCTATTGTAAGTATTTTTACGATCAGCAAGTTGCTATTACTACTTTGCACTGTTTTACACTTGTACACGAAATTTCACTTTCTAAATATGCCCGAAACTTAGTTCTGTGGCTATTTTTGTTAAAACTTGATACATTTTTGTACATAAACTCCATTTTCAGCATTTCTACAACTCGGATTGACGATCTGTCAGCTTTAACAGCTCTACTGCACTTGCACGCACATTCTGGCAACTTCGCTGGATTAGGTTATCTTTCCTGTCCGGGTTTGGCCTTTTTTGTATATATTTAACTACAAATATACTAACATTTTAATTCTGTCAAGCCTGGATGTCAAATTCGAGGTAGTTTCCCGCTTTTATATATTTATGCATACATAAGCGACATTCACCATCACTGGTACTCATATCAGTCATGGTTGACTACATTTCTGTCAGTATATATATTTATATATTTTTAGTCGGCCTGGATTATTTCGTGGCCATTTTACTGCTTTTGCACACTTTCCCATAATGGGTGCTCTCCCCAGTCACTAGGTGACTATTTTTCTGTTAATTTCAATTCAAGTACGGGCACAGGCGTGAAAATCCATTGCCCTTTTTACTGTTTTTCTATATATATATATATATATATATATTTCATTTTTGTCACAGCCTGGATTATTTCTTGGCTATTTACAGTTTTTTTTATAAATATATATATATATATATATATATATATATATATATATATATATATATTTCAATTTCAGTCCGGGCTTGCGAGTGAAAACCCATCGCCCTTTTACAGCTTTTGTATATATATACATATATATATTGCTTACTTAATTCCATTCTACTGTTGCATTCAACATTCATTTATATATGAATCTGCATTGATATATCTGCGGGCGGTCTAGATTTATTTAAATCTTGCCACTTTTAGTTTTCAAATGGTTCAAAACATCCAAACTGAACCGGGAAGCTAGAATGGCTGAGATTTCCTTAATTCTAGTTTTCTTTCTTGTTTCAGCACAAAAGCAAACTCGCATCCCTTAGATCGTTATCTAGTGAGAACGAGACGCTTTGGCCACACGCAGCCAGGATTTACTGATAAATCCTTGGTTCTATTGCTACGTGATGACACATACATTTATTTCTGTGCAAATTTGAACTATGCAGGTTTATTGCCTACTCACATGTGAGCCTAAGAATCGTGGGATTCATGATCAAACTGATCAGAATCTGATTTTCACGATAGACAAACTCCGATTTACAAATGTACCCTGCCAATTTTTCTGTAAAATGTACATACATAGACCTTAAAACTGTTATCCGGATTTAAGATCTCAATATAATGAAAAAATGTCAATTTTCGTTTCAGCGTCCCTCCGATGGTTTTCATACCCATGAGAAGACCGACACTTGTATATTTCTGTGGTCGAGGATGCTTCGTAGGCTGGCAAATCACCACTTGCATGTAGCCTTAAGGCTATAAAGATAAAATTGAAAGTAGCGATACGTTTCAATTCCTATGTCAGCGTAGGGGTTTGATAAACAACTTTCAAAATATCACTGTCAATTCAATTTTAAAGCTTTTGTAAATCAAATTAAATGTTTTTGTAAATCAAATCAAAGACTGATTTTTAAATCAAATCAAACCCTTCGTATATAGGTTCAACGAAGCATGTCAAAACTTTCAATCAATCAAATCAATAGGCCCAATTTTTAAACAGCATTCACTCACGCATTTCAGTTTTAAGGGAAATATTGAAAAGATTGCAGTACCGTGTTTACATGGGAGTCGTGGGGTGCCTAACACCTTCCCCACACTTAACCAAGCCCCCGAACTCAAAACTCCGATTTCAAAGATAAAGTTTCGACAGTGTCCAGCAATTGGGCCTCTTTCAAATCAAACTCGGTTGAGTTGGTACAACCATTTTCAAATTTACCAACTGGCCACTCTGTTAAAACATTCAAATTGTCGATATAAACACATGTTGGCCTCTTTCCTAAAAATTCAAAACCTTTTTCCTAAATAAAAAGAATAAGGGTAGAGAGAACTTAGGAAGATCGATTTGAGGAAACCCGGGTTACGAACCGACCCGCGAGATTCTTAAATTTTCCAACGTTGACAATGAAAGTGATAATATTTCAGTTTATATTCCTAAATTTAAATTTACTACGGTAAGTATTGCTTCTATAATTCCTGAAATGATCAGAAATTTTTTGAGTTTTGCGCTTCATCTAATATCATTTCAACGGAATATTTGTCTGAACTTTCTCATAAAATTTTTACCTTTTCATATCAGGATACTATTCATACGTATGGTACTATTCACGGGATACTATTTACGAAAAAATTAGTTTCTTTTTCTGACCAAATTATCGTTGAATTATGAATCTTACTCTTGAAATTGGATCCATGTATTGATCTTAATATTGACCATTTGGATATTCTTGAACTCTGGATAAATTGAATTATCAATCTCTAATACTTATCCTTGATCATATTGTTCTTATTATTTTTATTCATCATATATAACATTTTTACAATCATGGTGATGAAAGTTCTCTTTGACTTGATGCAAAGATGGGTAGATTATTGGTATGATCATGACTATGGATTCTCTTCGGCCAGGGATGCAAAGATGAATTATTGATTGGTATGATCATGACCATTGATTTTACAATTGAATATCTTTAACTTAAGTGCAAAGGTGAATTGATCAACATGGTTATAAGTATTGCTTCTATAAATTCTGAAATGATTAGATATTCCTTTGAGATTTGCGTTTCATCTAATATCATTTCACTTGAATTTACATAAATCTTCTTATTAAATTTTAATCGTTATCTTTTAAATATGAAACTTGAATATCTTTGGCCCGTAGTGCAAAGATGGACAGGTGTTCGACATAATTATGATCATTGATGTTACTGTTGAATATCTTTGGTCTGAGTGCAAAGATAAATTTATTAGCATGATTATGAACAGGAACTGTGATTTGGTATAACCATGATCTTTGGTGTTACAGGTAAATACAGGTGATGAAAATTATCTTCGTCCTGGGTACGAAGAAGAATTTATCAACATAATTATGATCATGAACTATTTACATGATTGTGGACATGAACTGTTGATTGATGTTACAGGAATAAAATATTATTGGTGGGCTTTTAACATGGAGAAGATAATAGACATTATGGTCTATTTAAAGTTACTACGGTAAGTATTGCTTCTATAATTCCTGAAATGATCAGAAATTCCTTGAGTTTTGCGTTTCATCTAATATCATTTCACCGAAATATTTGTCTGAACTTTCTTATAAAATTTTTACCTTTTCATATCGGGGTACTATTCATACGTACGGTACTATTCACGGAGTACTATTTATAGGGTACTATTCACGATAAAATTAGTTTCTTTTTCTGATCAAATTATCATTAAATTATGAATCTTACTCTTTAAATTGGATCCATGTATTGATCTTAATATTAACCATTTGGATATTCTTGAACTCTGGATAAATTGAATTATCAATCTCTAATACTTATCCTTGATCATATTGTTCTTATTATTTCTATTCATCATATATAATATTTTTACAATCATGGTGATGAAAGTTCTCTTTGACTTGAGTGCAAAGATGGGTAGATAATTGGTATGATCATGACCATGGGTTCTCTTCGGCCAGGGGTACAAATATGAATTGTTAATTTGTATGATCATGACCATTGATTTTATAATTGAATATCTTTAGCTTAAGTGCAAAGGTGAATTGATCAACATGATTATAAGTATTGCTTCTATAAATTCTGAAATGATTAGATATTCCTTTGAGATTTGCGTTTCATCTAATATCATTTCACTTGAATTTATCTAAATCTTCTTATTAAATTTTAATTGTTATCTTTGAAATATGAAACTTGAATACCTTTGGCCCGTAGACCAAATATGGACAGATGTTTGGCATAATCATGATCATTGATGCTACTGTTAAATATCTTTGGCTCGTAGTGCAAAGATGGACATGTGTTTGGCATGATCATGACCATTGATGTTACTGTTGAATATTTTTGGTCTGAGTGCAAAGATAAATTTATTAGCATGATTATGAACAGGAACTATGATTTGGTATAACCATGATCTTTGGTGTTACAGGTAAAGACAGGTGATGAAAATTATCTTCGTCCTTTGTACGAAGAGGAATTTATCAACATAATTATGATCATGAACTATTTACATGATTGTGGACAGGAACTGTTGATTGATGTTACAAGGATAAAATTAGACCTGGCAAACTGGCGGGCCGGGCCGAGAGCGGGCCGAACTAAAATGGCTCGGGTTTTGGTGGCTGATATTGCGAGGCCCGTGGCCCGGGTTGGGCGGAGCCGGCCTGCGGGCTTCTTTCTTCCTTTTTTTTTTTGCAAAATCTTGCTACACAAGTGTATTTACTTTCAAGAATGAACTATTAGTACTTCAGTGTCTCTTAGTTTCATGCATGTACATATGATGTTTTCAGTCATTTCAGAATTTCCTTTTCTTCATGGATTACTATGGTTTACCTAACATACTTCCCTTCTGAATGAAGATAATATCAGCTACTGACTGGTATATTCTGGATTTTTTTTGGTTTCGTTTTCCCTCAACATATTTATATTCCATGTTTTTGCCCTGTTCTTTCCCTGCATATTGTACATGCGCTGGCCTTAGTTTATAAAAATCAACGCGACTTTAATCCTAATAGATTAATTTAACACTTTATGGCATTAGTACTTTGCTAATATATTAGTCCTGTAACTCTTATTGGCTAGTATTGAATGTAATCAAATTCTTTTATTATCCCTCTGTTTTCCCCTACAAAATAAAATTAGAACAGTTACTCATGGAGGATATACTTGAAAAGGCTATATGATTTTAGGGGTAGGACAGTGGGACTAAAGTAGGTGTGAAGCCTAATATGGAATAAAATTACATAAAATTTAGTCTGAGCAGACACATCACAAATATGGTTTTTTTTTTTTGCAAAATCTTGCTATCCACTCACTTGTTATTTCCATCAACTACACTAACCCCAACAGAAAATCCACGTCATAGTAAAGGACTACGGGCCGGGCCAGGCCACCTGCGGGTCGGGCCAAAACGGGCCGGGCCAAAAACGGCCCAGCTTTATTTGGGCTATAAAAATTAAGCCCATGGCCCATGTTTTTGCGGGCAGGCTGTGCCTGTCCGCGGGCCCGGGCCTAGTTTGCCAGGTCTAGATAAAATATGGTTGGTGGACTTTTAACATGGAGAAGATAATAGACATTATGGTCTATTTGACTCTTCTAATGGATTGTTCGTTCCGCTGCAACTATGGTTGAAAGCCTTTAGCATCTACCATATGGTCAAAATATCTGATTTATAACTGATGAAGGCTACTGATAATTTAATTATCTCTAGTCATGATATTCTTTACTGGGCTATTTGTGCTCATCCTTTTGCTTCGTAATTCCTTTCAGGCAATAGGAGTGTTACTGGGTCGAGCGGGGATAACAGGGGAATAGAACGATGGTCTATAACTGTTGAAGTTTCCCATAAAACAGTATGAAAATAATTGTTTTGAGAACTTTAAATGTGTGTGTCGTATTTTATACGTTATTTAACAGTTGATTTTGGTGAACCAAATAGAGTGAGGTGAACCCAACTTTGGAAGGGTGTGTTGCCACCATCATACAAGATGTCTAATCACTTACGACTTCGTGTTATCATAAGACATGGTTGTGCACATCCACTTGCTGATTATATCTATGAGCACTAACTATATAATCTTGGAGTATGGTTGGAATATAATTCCCAGTTTGAGACAATGGAGATAGTTATATGGCAAGAGAATACCCACCATTGAAATGAACAAGATAGTAATCTTCTCGTTCTTCTTTGGGGTCTATTGGGTCAACCAAGGTTAATTCTCAAGTCCTATGATATTTATTATAACTTAGAAGTGTGGCCTCCCATGTACGAAGGTTTCCTTGAGCATTTTTTAAATATTTTAATTCCTAAAATAGTTATTGACTGTACCTTTATGTAACGTATCATTGATAAGGAGTGTATTCGTATTAAAACTCATAATTTATGTGTGGTCGTATTGTGCATGATAATTTGATATAAAAATTTGTATTTGGATTATGTACCATGTATTTCTGACGACTCAGAATGGGTGGTGTGGGCCTATTTTGGGGGAGTCGCAGGTTTGGTGGACTTTTTGTATACTCTGTTATTTTAAGTTACTTATAAATAAAGAGTGGGGGGCAATGTTTGGATGTGATTAATTGGGTCTAGCCATAGTGCAGGCCAATTTATTTAATGAACCGAATTTGATATTGGCTCATATACGTTTACTATCTATTTGCTCAAATAGTGTGAAAGTCCTTATTAGAGTAAGGTTGTGTTTCCTTATTTGGTGAATAAAGAGATCTAACTTGGGAAGGGATCAATCAATCATTAATTGCAATTATAAGGTGATTCTAAAAAGGGCTTCTACTCCTAGTTGGATTCTGGTGGACATGACTTCTATAAATACAACTACAAGAAAGGGTTGGGGGAGATAGCATACGATAGGACACACTAACATATTACACAAATACATAATTTGTACTCTCCTTATTATTATAATGGATTTTTTTCTCTTCGTGATTTTTTCCCAATTGGGTTTCCACGTAAATTCTTGTGTTCATATTTTATATCTCTTTGTTTATGTTTATGAAAGTGTATTTCGTGAGTTTGATTTCACAACAATACAATCAACCGTTAACTCGATTTTGGCCTGCTATTTTGGTGATTTCGTCAGGCGTATAAAATCAGGCGTTAACATTGGCGTCATCTGTGGGAAACAAAATTATGTTTGAAAAATCACCATCCGTTGGTATCACCAGATAAGTTTCAAATTATATTTATTTATAGAATTTATATTAATGATATCGCGTGCAATAATTAAATATGTCCAGGATGTAATAAAATAAGTAATATGTTATGACATGTACTGATGCCAATATACATGATATTGAGAATAGTCAATTGATATATCAATACCCTTGATAAGTAACAGGTTATTATTTATGCTTTATGTTTCTTGACATGCCTTAATTTATTATTTTATTCAAGGTTGTGCATTTGGTATTTGGCATTCTTATTCTTCTTCCTCGCAGTCAGACCTTGCCTATATTTACATAAATATATCTTTGTATATGTATCACGAATCTCTGAGAATAAAATTATTATGGAGGTATTCAGAGGAATAATATAGAGTCTGAAACCAAAGTAGAAAATGTTATCTTGAAGAGTAGAACAAATATTTCTCTTCCATGTAAAAATATAAACCGAATTGAATTTGATTGAGCTAACAATTCCCTTCTTAGTACACCCAATGCCAAAACAACTTTAAAACAAATTATGCAAGCTTAATGAATTCTATTCAACCCCATAAGTTTATACTCGCATTTGTTTCGGCTGTGGACCGAAGCCTGCTACAATATGTATGGAGATAAATGATCATGGTCCTTTCAAATGCTCTTACTAACAAATTGACGCTGATACTGAAATTAGGTTGATCCATTCTTGTGATGAATCTCTACTAAATTCCCTTAAAGCTTGTGAACCAAATGTCACGCCTGCCATATCAAATGTTTGTTGACCGTACTGCAACAACAAATTACCCCAACTTTTATGAATAAAGATTTAATTTTCTTTATATATTATTTTGAAATAGTAAGGTGTTGATTTGATAAATGTGATAAGTTATAGGTGATACATACAAATATTTCAAAATAAGCAAGTGGTCATAAAATATTAGTTTGGTCGGTGAATATTCGTTTTGTCAGAGAATATTCTTTTTGTCGGAGAATATTCGTACGACGGCGCAGTCATTTGTGGGCCCCATAACGGAAAACTATTGAATGAAGAAAAAGACAAGAATAAATTTTTTAAAAATAACAGCAAAACTGTTACCGTTAAACTGTTGAAATATCCGGTGGTTAAAATAAAGTAATACGCGTTGTTGCACAGTAGCACACGGTATTGCACAGTATTTTAAATTATTGATTTTTATGTAAGAGGTCACTCATTCAATAATTGTCACATTAACCACTGCACAGTATTTTACATTATCAAATCAATAATTTATATTATTTGAATAATATTATTAGACAATATTATTGGCAATGTCTAGGAAGTTCTGTCTAGGAAAGGGGATTGGTCACCTAATTACGCGTCAGTAAGGAGAAATCCTTATCGGAAAGCCCCGTCTTTTCTTGGAACGACCTGATTGTCATTCTTGTGATTCTATAATATATTTGTGAATAATAATTAATTATTGATAAGAAACGATAAGTAAATATTAGTTCAATTTTGATATAAATGAGAGAAATAAAGAAATCAAGTGAAAAACGAAATCTTAAGATTTCATCAAAATTAGTTTGCTACAATATTTTTATAAAATTCATATCTCCTTGTGTATAATGAGTTAGGAGATAAGCTTTATATCAAAAGAAATCCCTGGAAGTAAGATAATTACAGAAATTTGAATCACCCAAAAATTTCTTGTGAATTTTTCGTGGTGACTGTTTGATTGAAACTGGTCTGAAGGACTTATAGTCCGAAAAATCAGTTTTCTTGAGCTCTATTGCGTGTATTAAAATTTTTAATCCGACCGTTGGATCGTTGTAATTTTTGGATATGTTATACATATATAAGTTGAGTATATGTCCACAAATTTTGAACCGTTAAAGACTAACTTATGATTTATTATGAATTTCGTGAGGTGGCTGGTTAGAAATTTTTAGCAAAAAAGACATTTGTTGAAAGTTGATATTTTATCTTCTTCGATAAAATAATATATTATTATAATATTACATTATAAGAGTATAATGTGATAATATAATAGTATAATTTTATAATTTAAATGATAATATTTTTATAATAAATTCATGATATATGAATAAAATGAGGAGAAAGAGAGCAAATTAGATCTGAATTGTTTTTGGTGTTATAAATATTTTTAGAGACTAAAATATGTAAAACATGTTTGTGGGCCCAATCTTTTGGCTGATGTTTTTTTTGTCAAATTAAGTATACGAATATAAATTTTTGTCAACATTGGTGTTCTAGCATTTTCTTATAAATAGGGTGCTTAGTTAGAAATAAAAATCACACCAGAATCAGAAATTTCTTTTTCTATAATATCGAGCGTATTTTTGTGAGTATTAAGGATATTTTGAGTGTTGATAACAGTGCAAGATTTTTTCAGCATAATATCCGATAATCTAGACAGATCTAGTATTCTACTGAGGTAAGGGATATTGTTGTTGTAAAGGATGTTATTTTCATTTAATATTCGTAAAAGATATTATTTTGCGTAAATGATATTTTGATAAAGGATATTTTGGTAAAGGATGCGATTTTATACTCGTAAGGGGTATTATTGCTTTCGTATTCGTAAAGGATGTTATTTTTCTCGTAAGTGATATTCTTTTTCTCGTAAATGATGTTACGGTTAAATAACATTTCGCCGGAATATTGGTATGATTTTTCTTATGAAATTTTTACCTTTTCATGCCGGGGTTACTATTCACAAATACGGTACTATTCACGAATACGATAGTATTCACGAGTACTATTTACGAAAAAAAATTAAATTTTTTTTTTTGTCCAAGTTATCTGTTATGGTTCTTATCTTTGATTAGATCCATATTTTGAACTTAATTCTTGAATTTTACTCCACAATTGGTTATGTTGACAATTTGATTATATTGTTCTTTTTATCATATATAACATTTTTATAATCCTGGTGATAAAATTTCTCTTTGACTTGAGTGTAAAGATGGGTAGATTATTGGTATGATCATGACTATGGGTTCTCTTTGGCCAGTAGCGCAAAGATGAATTGTTGACTGGTATGGTCATTGTGACGCCACCAAATTCGGGTCCCTTCGAACCTCAGATCCGGTGTGTCACGATATTACTATCGTCGAACTATTACATCTTTTATTCATAACTTAAAGAATACAACTTGCTTTATTACAATTTAGAATATAAATTATTTTCACTATTAGGATCTCGTATAATGACTGCAAACTTTTACAAGTTACAATCTTGGTCATTTATCATTCATGTCTTATATCATGTTCGATATTATAAAAATACGAAATAACTTAAACTTTTTCAATCTTCCTTGAATAAAATCTTTTATTGATTTCACAATTTTAAATCAATTACAAATCCTTGAATCACTATATATGATTCACTATATCCGAATTATTGTATAAACGTTTATATCTCAATTCGATATCCTCTATGTATTAAATAATACATCTTTACGATACGACAAGTACTAAATATTATAAACAACTATCAAGTATAGCTCCTAGAACCTAAACATGGTTCGAGAGCATATATCTAAATAAACAGAAATCTTCGAACTCTATCACGTAGCACGTTACTCTTATCGTGAGTCCTTAACCTGCAAAAGTGGTTATTTGCAAGAGTGAGCTCGACAGCTCATCAATTCTAACAGTTTTCATGCATCACATAACATATAACATCATACTCAGTTCATGCATTTATAATCAATTTATATTTACTAAGCATGTTACTTCTCACATAACAAGCATATCATCAAAGATCAACTTTCAATCTCATACATATCTCATATACAGTTCATAGATAAGTTCACGTCATCACAATATAATATAATTCAACTAACAGTTATTGAATTCATATATCAAATAGGAACTGAAAGACTTGCCTGATTCGTAGTTTAATAACTACGACTTAACTGCTTAAAGATATCTGCACTTCGTATATTCCTACACAATTATATAATTATGGATTCATACTTATCAGTTACATGCATCCCTACATTCTCAACATAATAACAATTGATACATTGTTGTCTAACTTGGTTCTTAGAACCTTCGTTTCACTTGCTCATCGTATTCTTAGAATAACTATGCACGTACAATTATACCTTAACCATACATACTTACTATCATCTTTCATACACATGTATCACACACTTAATTAAAGGTGTTTGATATATATTTAAAACTCATAGATACATGATCTATATTACTCTTACGTTTCTCAATCCTTATCAAAATTATAATTCTCGGGTTTATATAACCATTACATTTAGACTTTCTAAGTTTACCTTTCAAATCCTTGTCACACTTACACTAGTCATGCAAGGCTACTATGTTCATCATGCATATATGTGAGATGTCATAGTATTATAAATACGCATGCTCACAAAGATTCTCATCATATATGTATAACTAGCATCTTTTGTTGCTTTAAAACATATCTAATTCATGCTTAACTAACTTTCATAGTGTCTAGTAAGGTGTATGCACATACATGTCATTTAAAAGCTCTAGTATGCATGCTCAAACATATTAGAACACTAATACACTATGATCACGCAACTTAATTTGCAAAAAGTCCAAATCTTACTTTTGAAACCATTAAGACTTAAACCATAAATGTTAGGGTAAACTTAACACTTTTAAATTTACATTTCATGCCTATCTAGACCATGCAATCATGCTCAAAAAGTCAGAACATAAGCATCAATAGTATGTGTCAAGGCTCATTTTAAAACTTTATAACTTTCTTTAGAAATCGTATGCTAACGAAGTCAAAATGTTCATGCTATGTCAAGGTACTTACTCATACATGTTAGACCTGATTTCATGCATGTCTAAGTCATTTACACAAGCTACAAATGTCAAAACACACATATTACGTATGTGTCAAAGTTCACTTTAAAATTCTAAGTTTATTTATAAACCATAAAGCCTTTTTATCAATATTGTATACTATCATGGTTATACATGCTTATATCATGTCAAAGTACTCATATATGTGTGTTAATATAGTTCACATGCTTGCTCTAATAAGATTGTGACGCCCCCAGAATAGGTCCAGTCAACCCAACCCATTCTGAGTCGCCAAATACATGGTACAAAATTCAAATACAAACTTATATATATCGCACGGTCGTGCAAAATACGACCACACAACTGTGAGTATCAATACAAATCGTATATAATACGAAATATCAACATTCAAATTCATTCTTTATTTATTACAATTATTATCTCACTATTTTACCAAAAATAGCGAGGACTACTACTGCTCTAACTCGGACCATCACTCTGTCCCCCGACTAGTTCCCGCAACATTCTCATTTCCTGAAGAGGACAATAGATGAAAAGGGTGAGCTAAACTAGCCCAGTAAAGAATATTATGACTAAGATAATGGAAAATAAATTATCGTTAGTCTTCACAATTCAGATAAAATATTATTGACAACAAGTTTTAGATCAATATTCGCAGCGGAAATAACCATTCATTAGAAGAGTTAAGTAGAGAATGAAGTCTACTATCTTCTATGATTTAAAAGCTCATCATCAATATTTTATCCCTGTAACCTCAATCAATATATATCTCAAATCAAATATTCATCTTTGCACTACAGGCCAAAGATATTCATTGGTATCACCAGTGGTCATGTTCATCTCAACACCTGTCATCTTTGCACTACGGCCAAAGATATTCATCAGGTAATCATTCATCTTTGCTCTACAGGCCAAAGATATTCAGTTATATCACCTTTTAGGACTGAGGATGATGAAAAATATTTTAAAGAACGAATCCAGTAAGATAAAGGACAAAGATTAGGGATTCGTAATTTAGTTTATCAAAGTTCAAGAATATTCCATAATAATACTTTGTGGAGCAAAATTCAAGAATAAAGCTCAAAACTTAGATCAAATCAAAGATAGTAACCATAACAGACAATTTGGATAAAAAAAAGAAAATTTAATTTTTTTTCGTGAATAGTGCTGTATACGTGAATAGTGTCGTATACGTGAATAGTAACCCCGACCGAAAAAGTAAAAATTTCATAATAAAATCCATGCCAATATTTTGGTATAATAATATTGAAAAGATTAACATCATTTATGAAAGAAAATAACATCCCTTGCCTCAAAAGAATAGTTCTTCTGGCTGGAATATCGAATATAATATCGAAGAAAACTTGCACTGAATAGTAATACTCAAAGTATCTAAATACTCACAAAAATACGCTCGATATTATAGAGAGAGAACTTCTAATTCTGGTGTGATTTTCAATTCTAACCTAAGCACCCTATTTATAGGAAAAGCTTAAGATGCCAAAGTAGACTAAATTAATAAAATATTAATAAAAAAATTTCAACCGCCTTATTCCAGCCGCCTTCAAAAGCCATCAGCATTTCCACACCAACCAAAAGTGGGGCCCACCATTTTATAAAAAAATATTTATTTTTCAAAACTTCAATAATTCATAATAAAAAAGCCCTTTTGTCAGAAAAATACAAATTCTATGTTTTTTTTATAGGAAATTTAATTATCTACAACTTTGTAGAAGGAAGTTTTTCCAAATTCCAAACATAAATTATCCGAAATTCATAAACGGATGATTTTTCACACCAAAATACTGGTAAAAACACATCAGCACTAATTCCTTCTTTTATATCCATAAAATAAATATTTTCCTATCATATAAATCAATAATTAATTATTCACAAATAATATTACAGAACTACAATATTGACAACCAGGTCGTTCCCAGGAAAGAGGGGGCCTTCCGATAAGGACTTCTCCTTACTGGCGCGCAATTAAATAACCCCTCCAAGACAGAACTTTCTTAGACATTGTCAATAATGCTATCTAATAATATTATTCAAATAATATGAATTATTGAGTTGATAATGTGAAATACTGTGCAGTGACAATTATTGAATCAATCATAGCAACGTAGCAATTATTAATAAAAAATATCAACGTAGCAATTATTGAACCAATAAAATATCATGCAATTATTGAATCAATAATATAAAATATTGAATAGTAATTACTGTAACAATAATTGAGTAAGTGCCTTCTCACGTAAGAATCAATAATTCGAAATACTGTGCAATACCGTGTGCTACTGTGCAACACCGCGTATTACTGTATTTTAACCACCGGGTATTTCAACAGTACTAACGGTAACAACTACACCGTTATTTTATAAAAATATTATTTCTGTCGCTTTCTATATCCGACAGTTATTTCGTTGTGGGGCCCACAAATAGCTGCGCTGCCGTACGAATATTCCCCGACAACAAGAATATTCCAAGACCAAACGAATATTCCCCGACAACAATGAATATTTTATAACCACTTGCTCATTTTAAAATATTTGCACATTTCACCCATAAATTTTCACTTTTTTCAAATCAACACCTTACTATAAATAATATATAAAAAAAATTAAATCTTTATTCATAAAAGTTGGGGTCTTACAAAGATATCATATGATGGCATATAACAGCTTCTAGCAGAAACAGGAATTCTGGTTCAGGGCCTAGCGCAACTGCGCAGCTGGTCAGTACAAAACTGATGCAGCTGCGCAGGGCTTTGGCCAGACCAGGAAACAGACTGCTTCGATAGTACAGCTATCCCAACTCAGAAATTCTCAACGAAAATTATTTCAGTCATGTTTATAATCTTATATAACACCTAACAAGCATTTCCCAATTCTAATATCCATCAATACCTACTTAATTCAAGAATCAAGAACTTATAAATTTTCAGAAAATGAAGAGCATGAATGTAAAGGTTATACCTCTGCAATATGCGTTGCTACTATATCAAGCCTACAATGCTGCTATACTAACTCACTCTCAATTCACATACTATCAACTCTATGAAAATCTCAGCAATTGCAATATAGAAGGAAGAAAGCTCTTTATATAGGAAATTCAATAACTAGGCATTTCAATTCTCCATTAGATCAAACCAAAGGATTTCAAGATTGAACAATGGTTAAGGGAGAGTGGTTGAGAGTTGGTGGATTCATCATGAATCCCACTCCCTCATAATGATTTTGGCTAGAATGCTGAGTTTGATGAATATAGGAGTAGTATAGTAGCCTTCATGAGTTCCCACGTGAAGAATGAAATGGGCTCTTGTTATGGGACAAACAATAACACTCAGCAAAATAGCAACTAGCAAGTGTAGTAGTAAACACTTAGGTTATATAATATATATACTCATTTTATTTCATTTAACTTAGGTTATATCTCTTTGGACATTATAATTCACATTAGGCTTACTTAATATTGACACATTAATATAAGTCATATATACATATACACAAACACATATGTACACCCTAATGTATCCACCCATCTCATATTGTCACATACCTCATGATGTATTCCATTAAATTAAATTATTGAAATCCTTATCATGTTACATAAGCGATAATATTATGTAACTCACGTAATGAAATTAATCTTACGATATAATCTATATATATAATATATAGTCACATTAATGCGTCATATTGCATTCTATAATATAGTTTATATATAACTGTATGATCACACTTAAGTGTTGCACTACACTTTATATAATACATGTGTCATTACTATATGTTATATTTTTAAATCATCACATCTTTTGCACATATCAACTAGTTGAGTAATATAATCTACTCGTTTATATATTATTATTAATTAATGACTTATCTTATCAATTAATTAATAGTAATTTTACTTAATCCATTCTTCATCAATTAATATGAATATTAATCTCTATAACAATTAATTATCATTTATATGATTAATTATCACATTAAATAAATATAAATCTTATTATATTTATAAATTATTTACTCGTTAATCAATATATTACCAAATAATTACTTGATACTAGTATATTGTCCATATCAATAATTAATATTATAAGACAATATATCTCATTCCTCATCAATACAATTCCGATTATATTTATAATTAATTTTCTTATTATTATACTATTACTAGCCATAATAATAAATCAACATATTATTATAATAACAATTAACGATTAATATAGACTAATTATTTAATTAATAATTCCTCCATCCTTGAATTAAATAATTCATCATCGAATCTATTATCGTGCCACACAAGGCATATCTCACAAGCTCAATCTTAAGCTTATTATCACTACCACCACACTTAATATAATGTTTGTGTGACACATGCATTTTAATGCTAAGCTACCTCAATTAATTATAAGTATAACATTTACGCTTATAATAATTAATATATACTCTATTAATTATTTAAATAATAATATCCACGATAAAATAATAACTTAAGTAATTTAATATATTAAAATAACTTAGTTTTCTTTCATTAATCAACTCTCTTGAAAATACATTAAAAATTATGTATTTTGCCGTAACATAAAATATTATGTTTTCTCCAGTTAAAGGCATTCATTATTTAGAAAATAATTTACTTATTGTCTCAAGATATTATTCTTAATATAATATCAAATAATTATACGTATGATACATGTACACCTATTATATATAGAAAATAGATAATAAGTTTATTTTCTATTATAATAAATTATCTTCAAAAATTTATTTGCATATAGCAAATATATTTTAATATATTTACCATATTAATTAATCATACCTATTACCTCATACAAAAATAACATAAAAGGTAATATTATAACATTCCCCCCTTTGATTAAAATAATTTAATTTTTAGAAATTATTTTAATATCCATTATTAGAAATATATAGTTATTATTTCTCTTTCTTTTCTATAATTTGTCCCCAAAATAATTTCTTCAAATATTAATTATTCATTTAAAGATTTAATGATTTTCATCTCCCTTTAATAACGTATATATATTTAACGTTATTCGTACATTAGACTCTCTCACATATTGCGTACCATTCTAAGTAATATATATAAAAGTACCAACTATAATTTCATATCCAACACATATATTAATTCACTCCTTTACTTAAGTAAATTAAACCCTGTACTATATCACCATAGTTAATTAAGGTTTAAATTTACGTTATATTATTCCATATAATTTAACTAATATGTATTCTCGTTAGTTAATTCCCTTAACTAATTGTCTCTATGATAAATAACAAATATATATTAATAATATATCTATTAATCACAAAATTACATATTACATAGTTCATATTACCCTATGTAACACCATACTTTCTTCCTCATAACACGCATATATATTCGAACCCAATGCATACCTTAAGAATTTTATTTATTAAATTTTTATTATATAAATTCTGAATATTCGGGTTCTTACATCCTCTCCACCTTATAAGGATTCCGTCCTCGGAATCACCGAAACCTCCTCTACTCGGTGCCATTCCGAATATTACATATTCTCTTGAATAATTTTATTCATTCTCTTTTCAGAAGTTTTATTATTATAATTTTCTCAATCGCATTCTATCATTTTCTCCTTTCTAAGGAACATTCTACTTACTACATTCATCCTTTAGAAGAATAAGAATCTTCCACGATTTTTCAATAATCGGAAAGTAGTCTGAATAACTCAGATTTCAGATTATGCTGAGGGGTCACACAAGACCGTGAACTCTTCCACATTTACAAATGTCTCAACACGAGTCTCCACACTGTAAACTAGAGTGCTTATCAATCACAAGGAGTGAAAACACCCTTCACACGTACACTAGGTGGCTACCCTATTGTACTACTACGTTGGGCCGCAACGTAGCGTGTTGTAATAACTATATGAGTCATGTTCGTGACCACTGTCTCCGAAAATAGATTTCCATTATAGGATTGTTCAACTCAGCTTCTCAACTTCTACATCCGCACCAGAGCAATCCGATTTGGCACAAATACACAAGAATGCTTGAATTCTATAATCACTTTTCAACAGTCGCCTAGCTAAATCAATTAGCTTAGACTCTTATCAACAATTCGGACATCAATCGAAATAATTTAGTCAACTTTTCATAATTTGAAAGAAAACCAAAAATCATTTTATGACAGTCAAAATGCCGCACCCACTTAATAGTACGTTGAAGATTCCGTCATTTTGTGACTTTGCCATATTACATCTTACCATAATGGGCTGACAATCTTACGATCATTTCCGACACTAGGTTCGATTGCATTGATGACTCCATCATTTACCATCCTACACCATATCAAATGATGCAGATGGTCAAAATACATTTTGAAAGATTTTCAAATCATTTTTGTCTTGGCCGAAACAAATAGCTTAGACATACGAATAACGGTGTTGTTTTTAAAATCCATTGGTTCAGTCACTTGACCCAATGTTTTTCTCAAGAAAACAGAAGTACAAACACTAGCACGAAGTCAATAAATTTTGAAAATCTAGCATAGCTAGAAGATTCAGCAAAATCCAAATTTCTCCATCACTTCAATCTATTATTACCATCAATGCTTACTATTCCAAAACTCTTAATTCTCGATATATAATATATCTACTCCCAGTACAGTTCACCAACTTACCACACCATGGAAGTTCAGGAACTTATCACAATCATATGGGTTTAGGAACTTATCCTAGTCAGACCAAAGGCGTCCATTCGCTGAGGGGTCCCACCATACGATTATGAGTTACGAACTTGTCATAGGCATGAGTCTTAAGAACTCGCACCTAATCTTAATATTATCTAATTTAATCTTAGAAATTTCTATCTATCAAAATAAACATGAGAAAAGAATTACCTTTTCACTATATGGATAATGATGGCGCGACACTAACATTCCAACGATTATCAATGTGATGCACTCAGCGCAAGCACAAAACCTCTGCCCATACAAAAGTTTGTACAATTAAGTCATCACATAAGTCCTCAATGGAAATCCAACACTTAACTCTACCTCACTCTTAACTTGCTCTTTGCTCATTACGAACTTTCTATGTCCATCATATACAACTCCTCATGAGTTCATCTCGTACCATATCATAGTACATTCTTTTATAGCATCAAGCTATACACACTTAGTCGTTACAGACTATCTCTCATTTCATAACTTAATCTGATCACGTTGTGATCATCGATTTACCTTAGGGTTCTTTCCCATTATCAACTAAACTCCATTCGAGTTCATTCTCATTATCTTTGTCATATTCATATTATAGACATCGTCTTAACATTTTTATTATCGGAGTTAGAAAACTCCTGATTCTCATTCTCTAGATACTTCAAGATTCGTCTTTGAATCTTCATGTATATATATTCTAATCTTATCTTTCCCTTTCTCAGGCTATAGTCTAAGGTACACTTACCTAAGATTTATAACCTACAACTTTGATACCAACTTGTGACGCCCTCAAATCCGGGTCCCTTCGAACCTCGGATCCGGTGTGTCACAATACTACTATCGTCGAACTATTACATCTTTTATTCATAACTTAAAGAATAAAACTTGTTTTATTATAATTTAGAATATAAATTCTTTTCACTATCAGAATCTCGTATAATGACTCCAAACTTTTACAAGTTACAATCTTGGTCATTTCCTATTCCTGTCTTATATCATGTTCGATATTATAAAAATGCGGAATAACTTAAACTTTTTCAATCTTCCTTGAATAAAATCTTTTATTGATTTCACAATCTTAAATCAATTACAAATCCTTGAATCACTATATATGATTCACTATATCCAAATTATTGTATAAACGTTTACATCTCAATTCGATATCCTCTATGTATTAACTAATACATCTTTACGATACGACAAGTACTAAACATTATAAACAACTATCAAGTACAACTCCTAGAACCTAAACATAGTTCGAGAGCATATATCTAAATAAACAGAAATCTTCGAACTCTATTACGTAGCACGTTATTCTTATCGTGAGTCCTTAACCTGCAAAAGTGATTATTTACAAGAGTGAGCTCGACAGCTCAACAATTCAAACAGTTTTCATGCATCACATAACATATAACATCATACTCAGTTCATGCATTTATAATCAATTTATATTTACTAAGCATGTTACTTCTCACATAACAAGCATATCATCAAAGATCAACTTTCAATCTCATGCATACCTCATATACAGTACATATATAAGTTCACGTCATCACAGAATAATATAATTCAACTAACAGTTATTGAATTCATATATCAAATAGGAACTAAAGACTTGCCTGATTCGTAGTTTAACAACTACGACTTAACTGCTTAAAGATATCTGCACTTCGTGTATTCCTACACAATTATACAATTATGGATTCATACTTATCAGTTACATGCATCCCTACATTCTCAACATAATAACAATTGATACATTGTTGTCTAACTTGGTTCTTAGAACCTTCGTTTTACTTGCTCATCGTATTCTTAGAATAACTATGCACGTACAAGTATACCTTAACCATACATACTTACTATCATCTTTCATACACATGTATCACACACTTAACTAAAGGTGTTTGACATATATTTAAAACTCATAGATACATGATCTATATTACTCTTACGTTTCTCAATCCTTATCGAAATTATAATTCTCGGGTTTATATAACCATTACATTTAGACTTTCTAAGTTTACCTTTCAAATCTTTGTCACACTTACACTAGTCATGCAAGGCTACTATGTTCATCATGCATACATGTGAGATGTCATAGTATTATAAATACGCAAGCTCACAAATATTCTCATCATATATGTATAACTAGCATCTTTTGTTGCTTTAAAACATATCTAATTCATGCTTAACTAACTTTCATACTGTCTAGTAAGGTGTGTGCACATACATGTCATTTAAAAGCTCTAGCATGCATGCTCAAACATATTAGAACACTAATACACTATGATCACGCAACTTAGTTTGCAAAAAGTTCAAATCTTACTTTTGAAACAATTTCGACTTAAACCATAAATGTTAGGGTAAACTTAACACTTTTAAATTTACATTTCATGCCTATCTAGACCATGCAATCATGCTCAAAAAGTCAGAACAAAAGCATCAATAGTATATGTCAAGGCTCATTTTAAAACTTTATAACTTTCTTTAGAAATTGTATGCTAACGAAGTCAAAATGTTCATGCTATGTCAAGGTACTTACTCATACATGTTAGACCTAATTTCATGCATGTCTAAGTAATTTACACAAGCTACAAATGTCAGACACACATATTACGTATGTGTCAAAGTTCACTTTAAAATTCTAAGTTTATTTATAAACCATAAAGCCTTTTTATCAATAGTGTATACTTTCATGGTTATACATGCTTATATCATGTCAAAGTACTCATATATGTGTGTTAATATAGTTCACATGCTTGATCTAATAAGATACCATATGATGGCATATAACAGCTTCTAGCAAAAACAGGAATTCTGGTTCAGGGCCTGGCGTAGCTGCGCCGCTGGCCAGTACAAAACTGATGCAGCTATGCAGGGCTCTGGCCAGGCCAGGAAATAGACTGCTTCGGCAGTACAGCTATCCCAACTCAGAAATTCTTAACGAAAATCATTTCAGTTATGCTATAATGTAATTATAACATGTTTATAATCTTATATAACACCTAACAAGCATTTCCCAATTCTAATATCCATCAATACCTACTTAATTCAAGAATCAAGAACTTATAAATTTTCAGAAAGTGAAGAGCATGAATGTAAAGGTTATACCTCTGCAATATGCGTTGCTGCTATATCAAGCCTACAATGCTGCTATACTAACTCACTCTCAATTCACATACTATCAACTCTATGAAAATCTCAGCAATTGCAATATAGAAGGAAGAGAGCTCTTTATATAGGAAATTCAATAACCAGGCATTTCAATTCTCCATTAGATCAAACCAAAGGATTTCAAGATTAAACAGTGGTTAAGGGAGAGTGGTTGAGAGTTGGTGGATTCATCATGAATCCCACTCCCTCATAATAATTTTGGCTAGAATGCTGAGTTTGATGAATATAGGAGTAGTATAATAGCCTTCATGAGTTCCCACGTGAAGAATGAAATGGGCTCTTGTTATGGGACAAACAATAAAACTCAGCAAAATAGCAACTAGCAAGTGTAGTAGTAAACACTTAGGTTATATAATATATATACTCATTTTATTTCATTTAACTTAGGTTATATCCCTTTGGACATTATAATTCACATTAGGCTTACTTAATATTGACACATTAATATAAGTCATATGTACATATACACAAACACATATGTACACCCTAATGTATTCACCCATCTCATATTGTCACATAACTCATGATGTATTCTATTAAATTAAATTATTAAAATCCTTATCATGTTACATAAGCGATAATATTATGTAACTCACGTAATGAAATTATTCTTACGATATAGTCTATATATATAATATATAGCCATATTAATGTGTCACATTGTATTCTATAATATAGTTTATATATAACTGTATGATCACACTTAAGTGTTGCACTACACTTTATATAACACATGTGTCATTACTATATGTTATACTTTTAAATCATCACATCCTTTGCACATATCAACTAGTTGAGTAATATAATCTACTCGTTTATATATTATTATTAATTAATGACTTATCTTATCAATTAATTAATAGTAATTTTAATTAATCCATTCTTCATCAATCAATATGATTATTAATCTCCATAACAATTAATTATCATTTATATGATTAATTATCACATTAAATACATATAAATATTATTATATTTATAAATTATTTACTCGTTAATCAATATATTACCAAATAATTACTTGATACTAGTATATTGTCCATATCAATAATTAATATTATAAGATAATATATCTCATTCATCATCAATACAATTCCGATTATATTTATAATCAATTTTCTTATTATTATACTATTACTAGCCATAATAATAAATTAACATATTATTATAATAACAATTAACAATTAATATAGACTAATTATTTAATTAATAATTCCTCCATCCTTGAATTAAATAATTCATCATCGAATCTATTATCATGTCACACAAGGCATATCTCACAAGCTGAATCTTAAGTTTATTATCACTACCACCACACTTAATATAATATTTGTGTGACACATGCATTTTAATGCTAAGCTATCTCAATTAATTATAAGTATAACCTTTACGCTTATAATAATTAATATATACTCTATTAATTATTTAAATAATTATATCCACGATAAAATAATAACTTAAGTTATTTAATATATTAAAATAACTTAGTTTTCTTTCATTAATCAACTCTCTTGAAAATACATTAGAAATTATGTATTTTGCCGTAACATAAAATATTATATTTTCTCCAATTAAAGGCATTCATTATTTAAAAAATAATTTACTTATTGTCTCAAGATATTATTCTTAATATAATATCAAATAATTATACGTACGATACATGTACACCTATTATATATAGAAAATAGATAATAAGTTTATTTTCTATTATAATAAATTGTCTTCATCAATTTATTTACATATAGCAAATATATTTTAATATATTTATCATATTAATTAATCATATCTATTACCTCATACAAAAAAAAAATATAAGGTAATATTATAACATTCCCCCCTTTGATTAAAATAATTCAATTTTTTGAAATTATTTTAATATTCCTTATTAGAAATATATAGTAATTATTTCTCTTTCTTTTCTATAAATTGTCCCCAAAATAATTTCTTCAAATATTAATTATTCATTTAAAGTAATAATGATTTCCATCTCCCTTTAATAACGTATATATATTTAACGTTATTCGTACATTAGACTCTCTCACATATTACCATTGTAAGTAATATATATAAAAGTACCAACTATAATTTCATATCCAACACATATGTTAATTCTCTCCTTTACTTAAGTAAATTAAACCCTGTACTATATCACCATAGTTAATTAAGGTTTAAATTCACGTTATATTATTCCATATAATTTAACTAATATGTATTCTCGTTAGTTAATTCCCTTAACTAATTGTCTCTACGATAAATAACAAATATATATTAATAATATATCTATTAATCACAAAATCACATATTACATATTACATAGTTCATATTACCCTATGTAACACCATACTTTCTTCCTCATAACACGCATATATATTCGAACCCAATGCATACCTTAAGAATTTTATTTATTGAATTCTTATTATATAATTCTGAAAATTCGGGTTCTTACAGTCATGACCATTGATTTTACAATTGAATATCTTTAGCTTAAGTGCAAAGGTGATTTGATCAATATGATTATAAGTACTGCTTCTATAAATTCTGAAATGATTAGATATTTTTTTGAGATTTGCGTTTCATCTAATATCATTTCACTTGAATTGTTATTTACCTAAAGCTTCTTATCAAATTTTAATCGTTTTCTTTAAGATATGAAACTTGAATATCTTTGGCCCGTAGTGCAAAGACGAACTGTTGATTGATATCTTTGGCCTGTAGTGCAAAGATGAACTGTTGATTGATACATTTGGCCTGTAGTGCAAAGATGAACTGTTGATTGATATCTTTAGCCCGTAGTGCAAAGATAGACAGTTGTATGGCATGATCATGACCACTGAAGATACAAATGAATATCTTTGGCCTGTAATGCAAAGATGAATTGTTGTATGGTATGATCTTGACCATGGTTGTTACGTTTGAATGTTTTTTGTTTAGGGTGTAAAGACGATACGATTATTAAGTGTCTTTAGCCTTTGTAGCAAGGACATTGAGTGAAAGTTCTATTAAGCCCTTAGTGGCAAGGAGAAACTATTGATTTACATGATTATGAATTGTGAATGAATATAACCATAATCTTTAGTGTTTCAGCTAAAGACAGGTGATGAAAATTATCTCCGTCCTAGGTTGCGAAGAGAAATTTATCAACATAATTATGATTATGAATTGTTTACATAATTGTGGACAGGAACTGTTGATTGATGTTACAGGGATAAAATATTATTGGTGGACTTTTAACTTGGAGAAGATAATAGACATTATGGTCTATTTGACTCTTCTAATGGATTGTTCGTTCCGCTGCAACTATGGTTGAAAAGTTTTATCATCTACCATATGTTCTAAATATCTGATTCATTATTGATGAAGGCTATCGATAATTTAATTATCTTTAGTCATAATATTCTTAACTGGGCTATTTGTGCTCATCCTTTTGCTTCATAATTCCTTTAAGGTAATAAGAGTGTAGCTGGGTCGAGCGGGAATAACAAGGGAATAGAGTAATGGTCGGTGACTGTTGAGTTTCTCAATACATTATAAAACAGCATGATAATATATAATTGTATTAAGAAATTTAAATGTGTGTGTCTTATTGTATACGCCATTTAACCGTTGATTTTGGTAACCTAAATAGGGTGAGGTGTCCAATGTTGGGACACGAGTCACAGTTAGTATCAGTGGTATTTATATTAAAATTCACACTTTATGTGTGGTTGTATTGTGTACGATAATTTGATATAAGATATTTGTATTTGGATTCTGTACCATGTATTTCTTGGCGACTCAGAATAAGTGGGTTGTGTATTGGACCTATTCTGGGGGTGGTAGCTGTCGTTAGTGTTAGTTCCCAGTAGGCACACAATAGATCTATAAGGGGGGGTTGAATAGATCCTTTGCGTTTTTAAACTCTTTTCATTTCTATTTTGTATTGCTAAGAAGTTAGCATATGACAAACATAAGAATCATTTCAAGCACAACGGAATAAGTTAAATCTCCTCTTCATTGATATATTGATAAACATTGATACATTGTTCTTGGAGTTAGTTTAGTTATAAGTAGTTAATACATACATAGTAGTTATAGCAGTTAAATACATAATGTAATGACAGAAAGTAAATGACAGAATGTAAAAGACCCAGAGGGTTTTAAGTGGTTCAGAAACACAAGCTCCTAATCCACTCTTCTGCACTATCGCAGGAAATCCACTAAGGAATGGGCAGCACCTTGAATCACTAAGATTCCTTTAAGGCCCGCAGCCTTGGAACTTCAGTTCACTAAGAACTCTTCAAGTCCTCCAACTTGGAACTCCTTTAGTTCACTAAGAACTCTTCAAGGCCAGCAGCCCTGGAACTTCAGTTCACTTAGAACTCTTCAAGCCCTCTGGCTTGGAACTCATTTAGTCCCTCTGGACAAGGACCCCTCAGGCCCTGGCTACTTGTTGTTGTTTGTGCTTTGCTGCTAAGATGTCTTGAAGCTTGATCATCTTTGTACTTAGCAGCTAGGCTTGGTCCTCAGCATTCTGCTTTGAGTTTGGACCTCTTCTCTGGTGCAGCTGATCTTCATTCTATTCAGCTCATCTTCACTTGATATCAGCTGTGCACCATCACCACATAGGACTACTAAGGCTTTTCATTGTGGGTCACCTTCTTCTAGTCCTTAGCATCCCTTGAACCTTTCTTGAATGATATGCTGACATGGTTCTGCATCTTTTCTGGTTCAGCTTCTAGTTCTTTATGGTGACCCATAGAGTGGCTCTTTTGATCTTCTTTATGCTCAGCCACTTTCTTGAATGCTATCTTCTTGGCCTTCTCGGCTCTCAGCTTGGCTGCCATCTTTAGTGGCATTCTCATCCTTGTTGAGTGAAGCTTTAGTCTATTCAAGTCCTTCTTCAAGTCTGCTTCACTTCCACCTTTGTAGTCTCACTGTCACTGAGACTTGTTCTGTTTAGGTCAGATGGAACTCGTAGAGTCAACAGTATAGCATTCCAATAACTCAACGAATCTACAACTCAGCAACAAATCTTATCCTTGAAGCTCTGTCCATTAAATACCCTTCCATGATCTTTTCGTAGGAAATAGTCGTTGGAAGCTATTTGAATTGCTTCGCAGATCTCGAGTTATTTGGTGCAGACTGCTGATGTGACGTGACAGCTCCTTTTTGACTTTACTGACACAGCAGTCTGCTTTCTCACCTACCGCCTCAGAGATGTCACTATTTCGTGTCAGGCTTGGTAGTCATCTTTATTACTCCTTTCTGATTCTTTGATTTGAATCCTTAGGAGTTGTCCTTCTGCATCGATGCTCTCAATCAGCAACGTTCGGATATTAGTCTTCATATTGATTCATTGCCAGTTGTGACGCCCCCCAGAATAGGTCCATTCAACCCAACCCATTCTGAGTCGCCAAATACATGGTACAGAATTCAAATACAAACTTTATATCATACGGTCGTGCAAAATACGACGACACAACTGTGAGTCTCAGTACAAATATGTAGAAAATATTAAGATTCAAACTAAATCCTCATTACAATTATTATCACACTATTTATCAGAAATAGTGAGGACTACTACTGCTCTAACTCGGACCATCACTCTGTCCCCCGACTAGTCCCTGCAACATTCTCATTTCCTGAAGAGGACAACAGATGAAAAGGGTGAGCTCAACTAGCTCAGTAAAGAATATTATGACTAAGATAATGGGAAACAAATTATCGTTAGTCTTCAACAAATCAGATAAAATATAATGGACAACCAACTTCAGATCAATATTCGCAGCGGAAATAACAGTTCATTAGAAGAATTAAGCAGAGAATAAAGTCTACTATCTTCTATGATTTAAAAGTCCATCATCAATATTTTATCCCTGTAACATCAATCAATATACATCTCGAATCAAATATTCATCTTTGCACTACAGGCCAAAGATATTCATTTGTATCATCAGTGGTCATATTCATCTTAACACCTGTCATCTTTGCACTACAGGCCAAAGATATTCATCAGGTAATCATTCATCTTTGCTCTACAGGCCAAAGATATTCATCAAGTAATCATTCATCTTTGCTCTACAGGCCAAAGATATTCATCAAGTAATCATTCATCTTTGCTCTACAGGCCAAAGATGTTCAGTTACATCACCTTTTAGGACTGAGAATGATGAAAAATATTTTAAAAAAACGAATCCAGTGAGATAAAAGACAAAGACTAGGGATTCGTCATTTAGTTTATCCAAATTCAAGAATAATTCATAATAATACTTTGTGGAGCAAAATTCAAGAATAAAGCTCAAAACTTGGATACAATCAAAGATAGTAACCTTAACAAGCAATTTGAACAAACAGAAGAAATTTTAATTTTTCCGTGAATAGTGCCGTATACGTGAATAGTGCCGTATACGTGAATAGTGTCGTATACGTGAATAGTAATTCCCAACACAGAAAAGATAGAAACTCCATAAGAAAAATCATACTTCGTGAATAGTACTCGTGAATAGTACCGTATTCGTAAATAGTGCCGTATACGTGAATAGTGCCGTATACGTGAATAGTAACTCCGACGGAAAAAATAAGAATTTCAACATAAAATCCAGGACAATATTTCGGTATAATGATATTGAAAAGAATAACATCATTTACGAAAGAAATAACATCCCTTACCTCCAAAAGAACAGTACCTCTGACTGGAATATCGGATATAATATCGAAGGAAACTTGCACTGAATAGTAACTCTCAAAGTACTGAAATACTCACAAAAATACGCTCGATATTATAGAGAGAGAAAACTTCGAATTCTGGTGTGATTTTCAATTCTAACCTAAGCACCCTATTTATAGGAAAAGCTTAGGATGCCAAAGGAGACTAAATGAATAAAATAATATTTTTTCCAAAATTTTCCGCCGCCTGGCGGCTTTCAAAATTTTCCACAAAAGTGGGTCCCACCCACTAAATAATATTTATTTTCCGAAACTTCAATAATTCATAATAAATAGCCCCTTTGTCAGAAAAATACAAATTCGATGTCTTTATATAGGAAATTTAATTCTCTACAACTTTGCAGAAGAAAGTTTTTCCAAATTCCAAACATAAATTATCCGAAATCCATAAACAGATGATTTCTCACACCAAAATACTGATAAAAACACATCAGCACAAATTCCTTCTTTTATATCCACAAAATAAATATTTCCTTATCATATAAATCAATAATTAATTATTCACAAATAATATTATAGAACTACAATATTAACAACCAGGTCGTTCTCAGGACAGAGGGGGCCTTCCGATAAGGACTTCTCCTTACTAGCGCGCAATTAAATAACCCCTCCTAGACAGAACTTCCTTAGACATTGTCAATAATGCTATCTAATAATATTATTCAAATAATATGAATTATTGAGTTGATAACGTGAAATACTATGCAACGACAATTATTGAATCAATACTACAAAATATCAACTGTAGCCATTATTGAATCAATCATAAAAAAATAGCAACGTAGCAATTATTGAGTCAATAAAATATCAATGCAGCAATTATTGAGTCAATAATATAAAATATCAACGTAGCAATTATTGAGTCAATAATATAAAATATTGAACAGTAAATACTGTAACAATAATTGAGTAGGTTCCTTCTCACGTAAGACTCAATAATTCGAAATACTGTGCAATACCGTGTGCTACTGCGCACCACCGCGTACTGTATTTTAACCACCAGGTATTTCAACAGTACTAACGGTAACAACTACGCCGTTATCTTGTAAAAAAGTTATTTCTGTCGCTTTCTATATCCGACAGTTATTCCGTTGTGGAGGCCCACAAATAGCTGCGCCGTCGTACGAATATTCCCCGACAACAAGAATATTCCACGACCAAACGAATATTCCCCGACAACAAGAATATTTTATAACCACTTGCTCATTTTAAAAATGTTTGCACATTTCACCCATAACTTTCATATTTATCAAAACAACACCTTACTGTTTCGAAATAATATATAAAGAAAATTAAATCTTTATTCATAAAAGTTGGGGTCTTACAACCTCCCCTCCTTATGAAATTTTGTCCTCGAAATTGACGTACGTACCTGGTATGTCGAAAAGATGAGGATACCTCGCTTTCATTTCCGATTCCAACTCCCAGGTCATTTCCTCAATTGCATGGTTTCTCCACAAAACTTTAACTTGAGGTATAATTTTCGAGCGTAGGACATGCTCCTTCTTATCCAAGATCTTGACAGGTACCTCCTCGTACGTTAAATCTTCGGCTATCTCGTCTGGTTCTAACTCAATAATGCGGTTTGGATCCTTCACATATTTACGTAACACGGATATGTGAAACACGTTATGAACACGAGACATGCTTGGAGGTAAAGCGAGTCTATAAGCCACATTTCCTACTCGGTCAAGAATCTCAAATGGACCAATGAATCGTGGATTGAGCTTTCCTCTCTTCCCAAACCTCGTAACTCCTTTCCACGGAGCAATACGTAATAACACATGGTCCCCGACATTAAATTCCACGTCCTTTCTATGAAGATCCGCATAACTCTTTTGTCGATCCTGTGCCGTTTGTATACGTTGTCGGATCATTTGGATCTTTTCTGTAGTCATACGTACTAACTCCGGTCCCAACAATGTTGCTTCACCCACCTCGTTCCAGCATACTGGAGAGCGACACTTTCTCCCATACAATGCTTCGAATGGGGCTACGCCTATACTTGCCTGATAACTGTTGTTATAGGAGAATTCCACCAATGGTAAGTACTTATCCCAACTCCCTTTGAAGTCTAGAACACAGAGTCTCAATAGATCTTCAAGAGTTTGAATAGTCCTTTCCGATTGTCCGTCCGTTTGAGGATGATAAGCCGAACTAAAACGTAAGTCCGTGCCCATCGCTTTCTGTAAACTAATCCAAAATCGTGAAGTAAATCTGGGGTCACGATCCGAAACTATGGATACTGGCATGCCATGCAATCTCACAATCTCATTCACGTACATATGAGCAAGACGTTCAAGGGAATAAGTCTCTCGTATCGGCAAGAAATGAGCAGACTTGGTTAATCTATCAACAATAACCCAAATCGCATCTACGCCTTGAGAAACCTTAGGAAGACCTGTAACGAAATCCATCGTAATATGCTCCCACTTCCATTTCGGAATCTCCAGTGGTTGCAATGGACCCTTCGGTACTTGATGCTCCGCCTTTACACGTTGACAAGTTAAACATCTCGAGATAAACTCCGCGATCTCTCTCTTCATATTGCTCCACCAAAATGTATGTCGAAGATCACGATACATTTTAGTACTCCCAGGATGGATTGCAAACGGTGTGTTGTGTGCCTCCATCATGATTCTATACTTCAAGTCGAAATCGTTAGGAACACAAAGTCTAGAGTTGACTCGAAGTATTCCATCTTCATCGATTCTCGCTTCTGAAATTGCACCTTCTTGCACCTTCTTCCTCATCTTCATCAGCTCCGCATCCGTAGCTTGAGCAGCTTTAACTTTATCAATCAAAGCTGGTTCTACGCGTATACTTGACATCATCGCACTCGTTCCCACATATGATCTTCTACTCAACGCGTCAGCTACCACGTTCACTTTTCCAGGATGGTATTGGATAGTATGATCATAATCTTTCAACAGCTCAAGCCAACGTCATTGCCGCATGTTGAGTTCCTTCTGAGTGAAGAAATATTTAAGGCTCTTATGATACGTATAAATCTCCACTTTCTCTCCGTACAAGTAATGTCTCCAGATCTTCAACGCGAAAACGACTGCTGCCAACTCTAGATCATGAGTAGGATAATTCCTCTCATATTCTTTGAGTTGTCGCGAGGCATAGGCTATGACTTTCCCATGTTGCATGAGAACACATCCTAACCCTTTGCCCGAAGCATCGCTGTAAATAACAAATCCATCCGAACCAGATGGTATTGTCAGAACAGGTGCCGAAATAAGTCTCCTCTTGAGCTCTTGGAAGCTCTTCTCGCATTCCTCTCTCCAAACGAATTTCGTATCTTTTCGAGTCAACTGAGTTAATGGAGTAGCGATTCGAGAAAATCCCTCTACGAACCTACGATAATAACCAGCTAAGCCTAGAAAGCTTCGTACCTCGGTCACCGACTTAGGTTGCTCCCAGCTTTGTATTGCTTCAATCTTCGCCGGGTCAACAGATACTCCACGTTTCGATACCACGTGCCCAAGGAATGCTACTTCCTCAAGCCAGAACTCGCATTTCTTCAGCTTAGCATATAGCTTGTTCTCATGAAGCTTTTGAAGTACTAACTTCAAATGGTGTTCATGATCTTCACGGCTTTTAGAATAGATGAGGATGTCATCAATAAAGACAACAACGAATTGATCTAAATACTCCTTAAATACACGGTTCATTATATCCATGAAAGCAGCAGGAGCATTAGTCAATCCAAAAGACATGACTAAGAACTCATAATGCCCGTACCGTGTTCTAAAAGCAGTCTTTGGAATATCCTTAGTTTTAATCTTCAACTGATGATATCCAGAACGAAGATCGATCTTTGAAAAGAATTGCGCTCCTTGCAACTGGTCGAACAGGTCATCAATACGAGGTAACGGATACCTATTCTTAATGGTGACATGGTTCAACTCTCGATAGTCAATACAAAGTCGCATACTCCCGTCTTTCTTCTTTACGAATAAAACAGGAGCACCCCAAGGAGACGTACTAGGACGAATAAAACCGATATCTAACAACTCTTGTAATTGAATCTTTAACTCCTGAAGTTCAATAGGAGCCATTCGATATGGGGTTTTAGAAATGGGCTTTGTACCGGGCTCAAGGTCAATAAAAAATTCAACTTCACGTTCTGGGGGTAGACCGGGAAGTTCTTCGGGAAATACATCAGGAAACTCATTAACAACGGAAATATTATTCAAATCTGATGTATTCTGGTTTAGATCAGTGACATGAGCTAAGAAAGCTTGACATCCGTTTTTCAATAAACGAATAGCCTTGTGATTTGAAATGATATTGACTGATTTTAGGGGTTTAGTGATTTGGATTCGCACAACAGGTTGATTAGGAATATGAAAACTAACCTTACGAAAACAATCAATTTTGGCATGGTAAGTGGTTAACCAGTCAATTCCTAAAATCACGTCAAATGCAAGTATTTTCAAAGATATCAGATCAACAGGTAAGGTAAGGGTACCAATCTGAATCAAGCAAGATTTGTAAACTGTAGATGTAACGAATGTTTCTCCTAATGGAGTTTCAACAGATAAGTCAAAGTCTAACTTATCAGAAGTCAAGTTCAAACGTTGAGCACAAGCAGGTGAAATAAAGGAATGGGTAGCACCGGTATCTAACAAGGTATAAACTTCGCAAGAGTTTATGATCAGCTTACTCGTAATCACCTCGTGTGGATTCCTCGCGTTTTGGGCTGTCACGACAAACGCTCTTCCAGGAATCACAGACTTTGACTTGTCTGCAACCGCCTTTGGAATCACCACCCCCGCCGAACTTGGTTTCGCAACAGGACAATATCGAGCTATATGTCCTTCCTTTCTACAGTTATAGCATCTTTTGAACTGTTGTGGGCAGTTTGGGCTGATATGTCCCTCTTTCCCGCATTTAAAGCATACGACCGGTGGTCGTTCTCCTCCCCTCGAAATAGTTGATGCTGGTGCTGATGTCGACGTCTTCACGTTCTCATTGTTGTACCTTCTCTTCTTGAAATCTCCACCCGATTCGCTCCTTCTACTATCATGACCACGATTACCACCGGAGTGGTTACCGCTTCTGTCATACTTTCCTCCTCGCTGGTTGTCATTGCTCCGATGACTGCTGCCACCGGTACGACCTTGGTTGTTATCACTATCTCGTTCTAACAACTGGGCCCTGTTCACTACATCCGAATATAAAGAAAATTTATGAGAAATGAGGTACTGACGTATTTCGGGTTTCAAACCTCTTAGAAACATCCGCGTCATACGTTCCTCATTCTCCACCAAATGAGGTGCAAACCTGGACAGCTCCGCGAACTTAGCCTCGTACTGGGATACCGTCAGGTTGTTTTGTTCGAGTCTGATAAACTCTACTTCCTTCATATGACGAATACTTTCAGGAAAGTACTTGTCATTAAATAATTTCTGGAACGCTTCCCAAGACATCTTGAGTTCGGCAGGTTGGGTACGCTTCACGGACTCCCACCAGTAATCTGCCTCTCCACGGAACATAAACGTGGCGAATGGAACCGTCTGTTCCTCCGTGCATCCCAAGACATCAAATATCTTGGTAATTTGTTTAATCCACGTCTCCGCCTTGATCGGATCTGGCTTTCCCAGAAACTCTGGTGGTCCCAATTCTTTGAACTGCTTGGCAGTGACAGCTCGCGTGTTGTTATTATCTCCACCTGTATGTTGAACACGAGTCTCCCTCGTCTGGTTTTGCATGAACTGCAAAAAACTTCTAAACATCTCATCGTTTATCGTCTGACCAGCGTTATTTTCAGGATGAACATTGCCTTCTTGTTGCACGTTCTCCTGGTTAACGGTTAAAGGTGTCTCCACGGTCTCATTCACTTCGTTGTTAACATTCTCAGCTGCCATTCTCAAATACTGCCATAAAACGAGGGTTAATTAAACAAATAACATATCACATATTAACCCTATGCTCCGACTGACCAATTAAATACCACATAAGCTTAGGTAGGACATACTAATGAAGGATTTACTCGTCTCTCCCCTCCTAGTTCTATTCCCCGATCTCCGCCAGAGATCATATCCCTAAGCTCTGATACCAACTGTGACGCCCCCCAGAATAGGTCCATTCAACCCAACCCATTCTGAGTCGCCAAATACATGGTACAGAATTCAAATACAAACTTTATATCATACGGTCGTGCAAAATACGACGACACAACTGTGAGTCTCAGTACAAATATGTAGAAAATATTAAGATTCAAACTAAATCCTCATTACAATTATTATCACACTATTTATCAGAAATAGTGAGGACTACTACTGCTCTAACTCGGACCATCACTCTGTCCCCCGACTAGTCCCCGCAACATTCTCATTTCCTGAAGAGGACAACAGATGAAAAGGGTGAGCTCAACTAGCTCAGTAAAGAATATTATGACTAAGATAATGGGAAACAAATTATCGTTAGTCTTCAACAAATCAGATAAAATATAATGGACAACCAACTTCAGATCAATATTCGCAGCGGAAATAACAGTTCATTAGAAGAATTAAGCAGAGAATAAAGTCTACTATCTTCTATGATTTAAAAGTCCATCATCAATATTTTATCCCTGTAACATCAATCAATATACATCTCGAATCAAATATTCATCTTTGCACTACAGGCCAAAGATATTCATTTGTATCATCAGTGGTCATATTCATCTTAACACCTGTCATCTTTGCACTACAGGCCAAAGATATTCATCAGGTAATCATTCATCTTTGCTCTACAGGCCAAAGATATTCATCAAGTAATCATTCATCTTTGCTCTACAGGCCAAAGATATTCATCAAGTAATCATTCATCTTTGCTCTACAGGCCAAAGATGTTCAGTTACATCACCTTTTAGGACTGAGAATGATGAAAAATATTTTAAAAAAACGAATCCAGTGAGATAAAAGACAAAGACTAGGGATTCGTCATTTAGTTTATCCAAATTCAAGAATAATTCATAATAATACTTTGTGGAGCAAAATTCAAGAATAAAGCTCAAAACTTGGATACAATCAAAGATAGTAACCTTAACAAGCAATTTGAACAAACAGAAGAAATTTTAATTTTTCCGTGAATAGTGCCGTATACGTGAATAGTGCCGTATACGTGAATAGTGTCGTATACGTGAATAGTAATTCCCGACACAGAAAAGATAGAAACTCCATAAGAAAAATCATACTTCGTGAATAGTACTCGTGAATAGTACCGTATTCGTAAATAGTGCCGTATACGTGAATAGTGCCGTATACGTGAATAGTAACTCCGACGGAAAAAATAAGAATTTCAACATAAAATCCAGGACAATATTTCGGTATAATGATATTGAAAAGAATAACATCATTTACGAAAGAAATAACATCCCTTACCTCCAAAAGAACAGTACCTCTGACTGGAATATCGGATATAATATCGAAGGAAACTTGCACTGAATAGTAACTCTCAAAGTACTGAAATACTCACAAAAATACGCTCGATATTATAGAGAGAGAAAACTTCGAATTCTGGTGTGATTTTCAATTCTAACCTAAGCACCCTATTTATAGGAAAAGCTTAGGATGCCAAAGGAGACTAAATGAATAAAATAATATTTTTTCCAAAATTTTCCGCCGCCTGGCGGCTTTCAAAATTTTCCACAAAAGTGGGTCCCACCCACTAAATAATATTTATTTTCCGAAACTTCAATAATTCATAATAAATAGCCCCTTTGTCAGAAAAATACAAATTCGATGTCTTTATATAGGAAATTTAATTCTCTACAACTTTGCAGAAGAAAGTTTTTCCAAATTCCAAACATAAATTATCCGAAATCCATAAACAGATGATTTCTCACACCAAAATACTGATAAAAACACATCAGCACAAATTCCTTCTTTTATATCCACAAAATAAATATTTCCTTATCATATAAATCAATAATTAATTATTCACAAATAATATTATAGAACTACAATATTAACAACCAGGCCGTTCCCAGGACAGAGGGGGCCTTCCGATAAGGACTTCTCCTTACTAGCGCGCAATTAAATAACCCCTCCTAGACAGAACTTCCTTAGACATTGTCAATAATGCTATCTAATAATATTATTCAAATAATATGAATTATTGAGTTGATAACGTGAAATACTATGCAACGACAATTATTGAATCAATACTACAAAATATCAACTGTAGCCATTATTGAATCAATCATAAAAAAATAGCAACGTAGCAATTATTGAGTCAATAAAATATCAATGCAGCAATTATTGAGTCAATAATATAAAATATCAACGTAGCAATTATTGAGTCAATAATATAAAATATTGAACAGTAAATACTGTAACAATAATTGAGTAGGTTCCTTCTCACGTAAGACTCAATAATTCGAAATACTGTGCAATACCGTGTGCTACTGCGCACCACCGCGTACTGTATTTTAACCACCGGGTATTTCAACAGTACTAACGGTAACAACTACGCCGTTATCTTGTAAAAAAGTTATTTCTGTCGCTTTCTATATCCGACAGTTATTCCGTTGTGGGGGCCCACAAATAGCTGCGCCGTCGTACGAATATTCCCCGACAACAAGAATATTCCACGACCAAACGAATATTCCCCGACAACAAGAATATTTTATAACCACTTGCTCATTTTAAAAATGTTTGCACATTTCACCCATAACTTTCATATTTATCAAAACAACACCTTACTGTTTCGAAATAATATATAAAAAAAATTAAATCTTTATTCATAAAAGTTGGGGTCTTACACCAGTGCTTCAATACTCAGATGCCCGAACACCACGATTCTGATGCAGATGTTCTTGGACCTTTATCGTAGTGTGTCTTGTTGAATGTTGCTTTAACTGGTAGAGACAACACTATGATTTTGAAGAGTGTTCTTGGATCTTCAATGTAGAACACCTCTTCCTTTACTTGTGCAGTACTTCAACACTTTTTCTTGCCTCGACTAATCTCAGGAACTGATATATTGACTTGTCGTTCTAGCCTCTTTTGAATATCAAGACAGTTCAGATTTGTGGCATACCCAGTTTTCTTTTTCCTGGTGATCTCCTGTTCACCAATCTTCAATGGTCTGACCCATGCTTAATCACTTTTGTATTGTTCTTCATAAGCTGGCTGGTATCTCTGTATAAACTATATAAGTTCCTTCTTCGTTCGACAACCACTACGATCTTGAGTGATTCTCAAGATCGTTGTCTTCTGTTCTCTTGACAGCATCTGCACTTACTGACTTTCTCTAGTCAGCTACTATATCTGAAGTCTTCTTCTGATTTGCTTGTGGAAGACTTCATCTCGAATGGCTTCACAACTTCAATCTGCATGTTGATTGAGTTGATGCTTGTATCTTCTGTTAGCTTGCATGCCATTCGTTGAGTGCTCTCTAGTTCCCTTGGAATGTATCTTTGTAGCTCAGACCAGAGGCTCCATGCTTTGGATATTCTGGGAGTGCCCATCTGTTGAGAATCGTGTTGACACTACGATTCTTCCCTTAGCGTTGTGTGCAACCTTTTTGGAAGCCTTAGTTCTGCAGACTACGATTTAGCTTTGTTGCTATAGACACTACGATTCCGAGACCAGATCTTGACAGACTACGATTTCTGCCTTTATGCTTGTTGTGCTTGTCTGATCTGGCTCGACTACGATTTCTGCTTCTGATTAGATCCGTAGACTCCACTGATTCAAGTGTGATCTAAGATTCTTGACTTAGCTCTGGCAGACATTCAGTCGGCTTATAGGCAGGCTGTCTCTACGATTCTGAACATGACTTTCTCAGCAGACTATGGTTCTGAGAAAGTTCTTCCTGACACACTACGATCCTTTCTTGTTTCTCCCGGCAGACTATGAACTCCGAGATCTACTATCCTTGCAGTCTACGATTCTGCCTTGATAGTTCTTAAGTCTTTCTTTTCTCTCCAGGCAGACTACGATGTTGGTGCAGTGCTCGACGATCAGACAAGCCTATCTATTACATTGTATAAGATCAACCTAACAAGATTGATATTTCTATATTTATAGTCCTTGTACATCATTTCTTTTTAAGGACTTTACAAAGCTGTTTTGCTTATGTAGGATCAACCTAACATATTTGATCAATTCATTCTAAGTCCTTATACATATATTCCTATTATCTATCAAAGGGCTTTACAGCTTTTGTCAATGCAAGCATACTTACATATTCATTCATTTATATCATAATCAAATTATATAAAATAGGAATACCATTCTTATGAATACTCCTAACAATCTCCCCCTATTTGATTATGACAAAAACAATCAGTGCACATGTATGAGATGATTGAATCTTATATACAGTGAGCAGCTGTATTTCTAAAGCAGATAATCATGAATGCCATTGATGAATAATATGGACTTTACATAAATTATGACACTCTACATCCTGGATCCAGAACATACCTAACTAGATAGAGATGTACCTTTTCTGCTCCATGTATGTCTCCAGAATGTCTGTTGATCAGCTTCTGCTGCTGCTTATCTTTCTTTTCTTCTTTTTCTTCTTTCCTCTTCTCCCCCTCAGATGCATGCTCCACCTTACTCAGGCTTTGGTTCATTTGCATGCACTCCTTTCTCTGGCTCCCCCTCAGACTCTGTGTTCATGGGGTCATCATCCTTTGGCTCCCCCTTAGATGATGACTCTGCTTCTGCTGCTGCTTTCTTCTTCTTCCCTTTCTTGGCCTTCTTTGCTCCTCTGCTTCTCTTCTTCTCAGACTTCAGTCTGCTCGTTGAGTGCCTCTTCTTTTTCTCCTTTCTTGGATGTCTCTTTTGATGTCTTTTTTTCTCCCCCTTTTTGTCATTAATCACTTGAGACAGCTGCTCCACGTTTGACATAAGTTGCTCCATTAGGTGAGATGAGTTGCCAACCTCAATTTTGAGTTCTTGTTGACTTAGCTCAAGTTGGAGGGAGAGAGATTGTTTCAGATTATCAATCTTGTCAGAGAGAGATAGGATTTGGTCATCATTAGCCTTCTGAACTCGTAGAGCTTCTTCCTTCTGCTCACTCATAGCTTTCTGAAGTATTTGATCCCTTAGTTGAAGCTTGAGGGATATGTCTGAGAGTCTGGCTTGAAGTCTTTTTGACAACTCATTGTCTTCTCCTGTTGACAGATCCTTTACTTCTGCAGCCATAAGAGAGATTTCCTCAAATAGTTCTTCTAAGGACTTCTGAAGCTCTTGCTCTTGAGAAGGTCTGTCATCATGTTATTTATCCTCTTTCTGAGCAGCTGGATGATCAGCCTCTTGCTGAGTATCATGGTGAACTCTACGATTTTTACTTTTGGATAGACTCTCAAAGGTGGTGAGAATCTGATAGATCGTTGAGTTCCATGCTGCTAGGGCAGAGTACAGCTTCTCATATTCATCTTGACCATCTTCAAGGATAGAGTGAGATGACTCTATGATTGTGGACTTGGGCAGTATCCTTCTTCCATCTAAATCTGCTCTACAATCGTAGGGGATGTAATGATTTTTAGCATGTCGATAGACCTTGAAGTGAGGTTGGTCTTTGATCAGCAGAGTTGCAAACTCCTTCACCCTTGAAAAGTTCTGTGCCACCAGTTCTAGGTTGGGAAGATGAGAGAAGCACCATGAAAGATAGCTGTTGTCTCTAGTGAGGGATGCCTTTGCCCATGGCATGTGAGGATGAAACCATCTTATAGCATGATCCTTGATTTTAGTATCATAAATCAAGGTTGAAGAGTCTAGCTTTATAGTTTCACGATGGTTGAGTAGATGTCCTGCAGTCATTTTCACCACATGCAGCCTTTCATTTCCATGATTAATCCATTTCTCTGGAAGTGCATCTAGTGGTTCTTCATCAATTTCTACCACTATTCTCCTCTTGCGTTGAACAGGACAAGGGATGTGTAAATTTTCTGGCACGTCATCCTCAGAACTGGAGTCTTCTTTACTTTCTTCATGATCTGAGCTGGAGTCAGACTAGTGTAGACTTCCTTCAACTGACTCATCAGTTTGTTCAATCATTTGATCATCACCTTTTTCATCATCAGCAGAGCTTGCCTTTTTAGACTCATTAGCTTCTTCTAGCTTTGCAGTCTTCAGCCTTTTGCTGCTATTCTTTGTAGACATCTTCATTCTTCTTCTCTTAGCACCTTCTTCCTTTGATACAGCCTCATCATCACTGAGTTCGATGATTGCTGTACAAGATTCTCCTTTCTTCTCTGAAAGAGCTTGAGCACGCAATCTATTGCTCTTTCTTCTTTTAGGGTATCTAGCTATAGGAGATTTAGACCTTTTATCATCTTCAGTCTTTGAAGTCTCTGAATCATCAGACAGACTTCCTTGAGGATCAGCAGTAGGAGTGACAGATGTTTCTTCTTTAGACCTTTCGTCTTTTGACCCATCAGATGAACTCCTTGGTACTTCAGCACTAGGAGATCTAACTGCTTCTGGATTAGATTCTCTCTTATCAGCAGAATGGCTACTTTAAGAGTTAGCCATAGGACTTGCAGCTTCTTCCTCATTATCAGACTTGCTCCTTGAAGATTCATCCTTGAAGCTCTTAGTTCCCATCTCATCTTCTGACTCTACGTTTTCTTCTTCAGTAGATATACTTCTTTAGGAAACTGACTTTTGCTTTTGCACCACTTTAGCTTTCTTCTTCGAAGGCTTTACAGACTTGGGCTCTGGGATAACTGAATCTTCAGAGTGTGCCAGCTCTTCTTCTTTCATGGTACTAGCTTTCCTCTTCTTTGAAGCACTCTTGCTGCTGCTGACATATGTTAGCCGTTTGTTCTCCATTGGGTTCTTATTCTAGTTTGCAAACAGCTGTGTGGTCATCACTTTATGGCTATTAAGGGCTTCACCTTCATCATCCTTAATTTTGTTCTTCAGCCTCTTCTTCAGAATGATACTTAATAATCTTCCATGGAAAATCTTAGTGAGTGGTTTCCCTGTTAACCTCTTCTTCTCTGATTTCTCCAGCCACTTGGACATTTGGTCAATCAGAATAACCCCAAAGTTGATATGCTTCTTCATAACAATTACAGATATGATCTTCAGCTGTTGATCACTCACAGTGTCATGTGCAGTGTCTTTGCATAGTATGCATTTGCCTATAATCCCTGCGAGAAACTCAAATTCTTCAGGAAACTCCTTATTCTTCATGTCCTTAAGACTAGGGTTCCTTCTGTACCTCATTATCTTCTTGGCTTCTTCAGTGTTGACTTCATTAAGACTTTTCAGACCTAGGTACGGAAAACCTAAGCACTGATTGATGTCAAAAGATTTCAGCTTCAGAATCTGACCTTTTACTTTGGTAGAAAGAATTCCAGAATTTGTAGTCATGTTGGAGTAGAACTCTTTAACCAAGTCAGCATAAATTGGAGTATTTAACTCAAGACATTCAGAGAATCCAGCCTTTTTCACAAGTTCCAGAATATCTCTGAACTTCTTCTCAAATTTCTCGAACGTCTTGGTTCCAAGCTGAATGCCAACAATTACTCGCCAGTTTGCCATTTGAAGAGCTAGGGTTTTCTGAGCTTATGACTGTATGAGAATTTTGTGAGATGTTAGGGAGCGATTCAAGGTTTGATAACTGTTTGAGAAGATCTTGGCTGTTTGGAAGTATTTAGGTTTTGGCTTGAGAGGATGAGTGTATGGATTTGACAGGTTTGCAGCTTTTGATGAACCCGCTAAAATAAAACTGCCAATTATTTGAATTTCCCTCTTGTAACTGTTCCTTCCACGTTTCTTAGTGGGACAATTATAAGAAGCTGATAGGTCACAATCTGTAACTCCTCCATCGTGTCAGTTAACCAGATTTGACTTTTTTTCTGTTGACCATTAACTTCTTCAATCCGTGGAGTGACTTATGACTTAGCTTGGTACTCCATGATTTCCCAGACTGATTTACAACCTTTGCTTCTTCTTCGATGATCGTAGTCTGTGGTCAAGCTTTAATAGACAACTTCTCCATTAGCCTTTGAGGGATTGGCAATTCTCATTTGTAGCTTGTAATCTTCTGATGAGATGCTGCTTGCTTCAGCAAAGATTCTTGTGATGCATTCCACATTAGCATTCCTTCTAAAGTAAGGTAGCTTAGGAAGGGCCAACCTCTTAGCTCAACGCTAAGGATCAGGTTTGTACCTAAGGCGCTTACCAGATTGAAAGACTTATACAGGGTTAGTACTGACATCACATCTGACCTCTCTGCTGGGGAGTTCATTTACCAACTCCGGATATTCATTGGTGTTGGTTTTTGTAAGGGTTGTAATCGTGGTATCCTTCTACTCTTATACTATGATCAGATGTTTGATCATAGGCACTCCACGATTTTGAGGTGGGTGGTTGATATGACTATCAGTAACATATTTTGGGACATTACTACTGACTATGATGGATATTCATTTGGTTCATCAGTCACAGAATTTTGGGACTTTGTAACTGGAATTTTTCTATTTTGGGTTAGCTCCTGTTTTCTATGATCTTTGGCAGAAGTGGTCTTGATAATCGTGGTATACACCATGATTGACTTATCTTCTGAGATTTTCTCATAACTTCTGGCAAGAATTCCACTTCTTCATTTTGCTCCCTGAGCTACACCATCTCTATATCTTCATCTGTCAGATCAAACTCCTTGATAAATTTAGTGGTCCTCTTCTTTAATTTGGACACAGCCTTTGTACGTTCTTCAGATTCAGCCCTGATAATTGTTCAGGCTGAGAGGCTGTACCAGCTTCTCCATCTACAGTCATAATTTATCTGGACTCTACGATTGGTGACACCTCTTCAATCGTAGTGAGTGAGAACTTCTTAGTTCTGTGACTGCTTTTCTTCTTCTTCTGAAATTCACAGCTTCTTCAGCTTCTCACTTGATCTTTCTGAGTTAATCAAGTGACTATCTTTTCTACTTGGAAGATCTAAAGAATTTGCTTCATTAATCATCTTAGACACCTTTAGTGCTGCTGCTCTTAGCAAATCACTGCTCCCCCATAGATGATGTTATCTTCTAGAAGAAGCATGAATTCTTCTTCTTCATATTCATCAGAAGGCAGTCTTGCATATCTCCTTTTGACTAGAATCATCTCTATCATAAAAGCTTCCTTGGATCATGGAGAGAGATATCTTTAGGACTGATCACTCCACGATTGTTGACAGAACTACGAACGTAGTTTTCTTTATCTGATACCTGAATAGGCATTTTTAGTAGGCTTGTAGTGTTGGGTTTGTACGAAATCGTGACGCAATCAAATTACAAAAATTAGCGGAAGCATGGTATATCAGAGTTTAAAAAAATTTCTACAAAACCATTACCCGGATCATCCTTTATGCAAATTATTAATTTAAAACGATAAATAAGAAATTATGGAATCATACCCTTGTAGAACGAAGCTTCCACAGGTACTAGTTCAACTCCTTGTTCTTCGTGATCTCCTTGAATTTTCAGGTTAGATTCCTTTCTTTGATCAACGTTAGCCACCCATGTGTTTGGCCTCTAGAGGTGATCCACCAAGGAAGATGAATTATCAAGAAGGAAGGTGTTTGGCTTAACCTTAGTTTTCTATCCTCTATAGAAAAGGAGTACTCTCCAACAATTGGAATTACATCAATCTAATATCTATTATAAGACTTCTCTTATATAGACATTGGTCAATCCTTCTAATCCTATTAGACATGAGATTTCTTTTAATTAATTAAACTCCTTTAATTAATTTAGGCTTCCCACCACATGGGAATAATTAATTAAATTCATTTAATTAATTTGTCTCCTAATCTTATTAGGAATAAATGAGAGTACTAAATATTAAATTAATTACTAAACTCCTTTAGAAATTAAAATAATAATAATTGTAATAATATTAATAAGACTCCTCTTATTAATTTATATTTAATATTTCCAAAATATTAAATAATAAACATTAAGCTATTTAATTTATTCTATCACCATAGATTAAATTAATTATACTTAATGCATTATTACGATTATGCCATTACCTTCTTAAATAATTATTCTTCCTTTTATGGTGTGACCCTTTAGGTTCTCCATATTAAACCGGTTGTGAATAAATCAATTAAAACAATTTTAATCTTATTTAAATAAATAAATTAAACTAATAATTTATTTAAATAAATAATATTTATTCTACAATAGGGATAAGCCTCCCTAGCGATCAACGACTTTCCAGATAATATAGATTTCAACATTAATCATAAAAGAACCTGTGAGTTAATAGTTACCATACAATTCAATCCTTCCACCATACAATGTCCCAATTAAATATAAGACATGGATTTACTGTCAAGTCTTATTTTATTTAATTATATGTATTTCGATTAGAAAATGCACAACTCCAAATAATGCAAATTAGAAACTCCTTTCTAATTTCATTTCACCTTGGCCAAGGATTCCTGGGTTGTCATTTAACGAATCACATAGGACATATCTCCTCTTTTACTAGAGGTGGTAGATTCTTTATTGATCATTCATTATCTCCATATGTAACTCATTATACCCAAGCATACCCTATATATGCCTTAAAAGGTCTTAAGGAATAAGTCAAAGTATAATTTGTTACATATAAGATACTATGATGATCTCAAGTCCAAGGATCACTTGTACTACTATCACATTAGGAATTCCTATTGACATGCGAGTAAAACTCCATTAGGTATTCCATAGCGAATCACGTTCAGTGAACTTATTCTCCAATAAGCACCTACATACTTTCTTTAGTGTCTCCACACAAATGATCATGAGATCAATCATCCTCATCCAATGAGCAAGCAACATATGTACCAATCTATCCGGATTTACTAATCCCCTTTTTAGTAATCCCACGATTGGGAACTATTTTAGTTTTAGAGCTTTCTAAGAATTTAGATCTCATTAGCATGATCATCATCATGATTCTAAAAGCATTGCTTAAAACTATGGGTTATTTACATATTATAAAAACAGCACCATGTAGATAATTAAATGCCTTTAATAAATGAATATTATAATAGCTTAATGTTTATTATTTAATATTTTGGAAATATTAAATATAAATTAATAAGAGGAGTCTTATTAATATTATTACAATTATTATTATTTTAATTTCTAAAGGAGTTTAGTAATTAATTTAATATTTAGTACTCTCATTTATTCCTAATAAGATTAGGAGACAAATTAATTAAATGAATTTAATTAATTATTCCCATGTGGTGGGAAGCCTAAATTAATTAAAGGAGTTTAATTAATTAAAAGAAATCTCATGTCTAATAGGATTAGAAGGATTGACCAATGTCTATATAAGAGAAGTCTTATAATAGATATTAGATTGATGTAATTCCAATTGTTGGAGAGTACTCCTTTTCTATAGAGGATAGAAAACTAAGGTTAAGCCAAACACCTTCCTTCTTGATAATTCATCTTCCTTGGTGGATCACCTCTAGAGGCCAAACACATGGGTGGCTAACGTTGATCAAAGAAAGGAATCTAACCTGAAAATTCAAGGAGATCACGAAGAACAAGGAGTTGAACTAGTACCTGTGGAAGCTTCGTTCTACAAGGGTATGATTCCATAATTTCTTATTTATCGTTTTAAATTAATAATTTGCATAAAGGATGATCCGGGTAATGGTTTTGTAGAAATTTTTTTAAACTCTGATATACCATGCTTCCGCTAATTTTTGTAATTTGATTGCGTCACGATTTCGTACAAACCCAACAGTGGCATCAGAGCCAAATCTTTATGCAATTATTAATTTATTTTTGATTTCATATACATATGGGTATGTATTTAAAATAATTTATTGGGCATAATTTTATTGTATAAAATTATATATTTTTTTTTTTTTAAAAAAAAAAAAAAGAACTTTTTTTGGGACGAATCACAATTTTTTTTTGGTGCTAATCTTGAATTCTGCAAAGAAAAGGTGTTGTCTATTTTCTACTCCAAAAAGAAGGTGACCCATCATGAAAGGACTTTTTTTAATAAACCTGCAGGACTCTTTTAATAAAAGAAGGTGACTTCTTTTTAAAAAATAAATATGATATATTTATATATTATATTCTAAATAATTTTATAATTAAAATAAAGAGTTTATTTTAATCTTGAAATTGGATTTCATGCAATTTAAAATTGCCCATTAAATGATACTCATATATATATGGAATGTTTTAATTCATGAGATGAATATTTATTTATTGATATATATGATGATATGTATGAAAATAAATGGGGATTGATTATGGACTATTTGACCAATGTGATTGGATTTTATTTTAGTTGAATGCTTGAATGAATGGGTTTTATTAAATGGGGTCTGCGTACCTCGTCTTCTCTAATTTTTTTTCTTGATGTAAAATTCTATCTCCCTCCTATGTACTTCCCCTTGACTGTTGATCAAGGTTTCTATTTAAATTAAATAGTTTAATGTAATAAGAATAGTTAGAATTATCTTGAAGAAATTGGAGACCAAGGAGCAAGGAGCGCGTGAAGACCTGTTTGTATGGAGCCCGGGTTTAAATGTAATAGTTATATTTAAATTTAAATTCTTGCACTCCTAGGTTTGACCTTTTGGTTCACTTGGTGGCTCTAGTGAACCAAACTAGAATAAAAGTCCATAATCAATCCGGGTAGAATATAATATTCTATATTGCATGCTAAATATTATATATATTATATTTTATGTAAACATGCTTCGCATGTTTAATAAAATGACGCGTATTTTATATATATATGTGCATGCGCGCTAAACAAGATGAGACAAATAATAACAAACCCCTCAAAGAAATAATATTAAGTCCGAAGCGTTCAAATGATATTTGGAATATCGAACGTCGCCTTCTAGCATGATAAATTAATAGAGTATTAAATATTTAATATGAGCTTGTTGTGCTATCCACAAGGCGAGTATTGCGTATTTAAGATGTTAATTAATCACATTTGATGCTTATCAAGAAAATTGAACGATCTAGTCTTGTTGTGCTATCCACAAAGACGAACATTTTTCTTTTTTGAATTTATGGAAGTGCTAGGCTGGACTTAACTTAAATCATTTTAGTTCGGATGTGCACACACTTGACCATTATGATTTAAGAGGCAAAATAAAAGGAGTTATATAGTGTTGTAATTGACAAGAGTTGTCTACCTATTTATTTGTATATCGCTTGTTGTGCTATCCACAAGGTTATATACATTTGAAATGGGATCCTTATTCTCACTAGCAAATCTTTAATTAGATGTTGCCGAACTATATAAGTGAGGGTAATATAGTTTGATAAAAATAGTGGGAGATACCAATTTAAAATAAAGACCTAAATTTATTTTGGTATGCAAAATTAATAAAATGAATGTTTGCTAAAATGTTGTTTTTCACATGCAGAATTTTAAAAATGTCAAAATCACTAATTTCACTGCGAAGCATACTTGATGCTAATAAGCTTACCGGGCCGAATTATACGGACTGGCTAAGAAATCTGAGAATAGTTCTCACTGCTGAAAAGATTTCTTATGTCCTAAACTCACCTGTCCCTGGAACTGTTCCAGAAACAGTCTCTGAGGAAGAGATTGCCACCATTGTAAAGTGGCAAGATGATGCATCTGTGGCTCAATGCATCATGCTCGCATCCATGAATAACGAGCTTCAGCGTCAGCACGAAAATATGGATGCTCTTACTATGTTGATTCACCTCAAGGAGTTGTATGGTGAACAAAGTAGGACTGCTAGATATGAGATATCTAAGGAGCTCTTCCGATCTCGGATGACCAAGGGCAAAGTGAACATAAAGGAACAAAAGAAATCTGATCCAGCTAGCAAAGGAATGTGCTTCCATTGCAACGAGCCGGGTCATTGGAAGAGGAACTGCAAGAAGTTTCTGACAAAGAAGAAGCTTGGAGAAGCTTCGACTTCCAATCAAGGTTTGTTCATGATTGAAATTAATTTTTCAGAAAGTCAAAATTCTACTTGGGTATTAGATACCGGCTGTGGTTCTCACATATGTAATAATGTGAAGGGACTGGTCAGAAGTAGAAAGCTGAACAATGATGAGGTGATCCTACGAGTGGGGAATGGAGCAAAGGTTGCTCCATTAGCTGTAGGAACTTATTATTTAGCAATGTCTTCGGGCAAGTTCATTTATCTTAATAATTGTTATTATGTTCCGAATATTATTAAAAACATTATTTCAATTTCTGTATTGGATATGGAAGGATTTAACGTTGTTATAAAGAACAATAGTTGTTCTATTTATAAAGACGATGTTTTATATGGTATTGGAAATTTGCGAAATGGACTTTATACACTTGACTTACAAGAAAATATATTTCAAATTGAACAAACTAAGAAAAGGAAAAGAGATGATATTAATTATACCTACATGTGGCACTGTAGACTCGGTCAAATCAATGAAACAAGATTATCCAAGTTGCATAAAGATGGGCTCCTCGAGCTATCCGATTATGAATCATATCCAACTTGTGAATCTTGTCTCATGGGTAAAATGACTAAATCTCCTTTTAGTGGAAGATGAGAAAGAGTTACAGAGTTGTTGACATTGATTCACACAGACGTTTGTGGGCCTATGACAACAAGTGCACGGGGTGGGTATTCTTATTTTATTACTTTCACTGATGATCACTCAAGATTTGGATATGTGTATTTAATGAAATACAAGTTAGAATCATTTGAAAAGTTCAAAGAGTTCAGAAGTGAAGTAGAGAAACAAACGGGCAAGAGTATAAAGATACTTCGATCAGATCGAGGCGGAGAATACTTAAGCGGTGAGTTTCTCAATTGTCTCAAAGAAAATGGTATAATCTCACAATGGACTCCTCCAGGTACACCACAGTTAAATGGAGTATCTGAAAGGAGAAATCGAACACTGTTAGACATGGTTCGATCCATGATGAGTTTTACCGACCTTCCAATTTCCTTCTGGGGATATGCCCTAGAAACGGCTGCATACCTACTTAACAAGGTACCTACCAAATCCGTCCCAAAGACTCCATATGAGATGTGGAAGGGGAGGAAACCAAATCTTAAGCATGTTAAGACTTGGGGTTGTCCAGCTTATGTCAAAAAGTTTGAACATGATAAGCTGCAGACTAAATCCGAAAAGTGTAGATTTGTGGGATACCCTAAAGAAACTGTAGGGTATTATTTCTATCATCTAACTGATCAAAAGGTGTTTGTTGCGAAACATGCTGCCTTCTTGGAAAAGGAGTTTATCCATGAAGGGGTCAGTGGGAGTAAGATATATCTTGAAGAAGTTCAAGAACCACAAATTACCACGGATCAAAGTCAGGTACCTGACCAAGTAGAAGAACCTACTATACCACACCCTGTTCGTAAATCTTGGAGAGTACCGAAGATACCTGAGAGGTATGGATTCGTTATAGAGGATGACGATGAGGTACACATCATGAATAATGATGATCCATTGAATTACGAACAGGCCATGAGTAATAAAGACTCAGGGAAATGGCTTGAAGCCATGAAATCCGAAATGGACTCCATGTATGAAAATAAAGTATGGACTTTGGTTTCACCACCTGAAGGCATTAAGCCTATTAGGTGTAAATGGGTCTTTAAAAGAAAGACTGGAGCAGACGGCAAGGTGGAGACCTATAAGGCCCGACTGGTTGCAAAAGGTTTCAAACAAAGACAAGGAGTTGATTATGATGAAACCTTTTCACCAGTAGCTATGCTCAAGTCCATTCGGATTTTGCTTGCGATTGCAGCTTATAACGACTATGAGATCTGGCAGATGGAAGTGAAAACAGCTTTCCTCAATGGGAAACTTGAGGAGGATGTGTATATGACACAGCCAGAGGGATTTGTTTCAAAGGTTGGAATAAATCAAGTCTGTAAGCTGCAACGATCCATTTATGGATTGAAGCAAGCTTCTCGTAGATGGAACATTCGTTTTGATGAGACAATCAAAGAGTTTGATTTTATCAAAAATGACGATGAACCATGTATGTACAAGAAGGTTAGTGGGAGCGCAATTTCATTCCTTGTATTATATGTTGATGATATATTACTGATAGGGAATGACATTCCTATGCTACAATCGATTAAAATCTGGTTATCTAAACACTTCTCCATGAAGGACTTGGGAGAAGCATCCTATATTTTGGGGATAAAGATCTATAGAGATAGATCTAAAAGGATGCTTGGTTTATCCCAAGGAACGTACATTGATGCAATGCTAAAGAGATTTAGCATGGAAGATTCCAAAAGAGGTCTCATGCTGATGAGCCATGGAATACATCTCTCCAAGAAACAGGCCCCAAAGACACCTGAGGAGAGAGACCGTATGAGTAAGATCCCTTATGCTTCTGCAATAGGATCTATCATGTACGGTATGATATGTACTAGACCGGATGTTGCTCATGCACTTAGTGTAACGAGCAGATACCAGTCGAATCCTGGAGAAGAGCACTGGAAGGCAGTGAAGAATATCCTAAAGTACTTGAGAAGGACTAAAGATATTTTTCTTGTCTACGGTGGGTCTGAATTAAAACTCGAGGGCTTCACAGACTCAAGTTTTCAAACGGACCAAGATGACAGTAAATCTGTTTTGGGGTATGTTTTTACCTTGAACGGAGGCGTAGTGAGTTGGAAGAGTTCCAAGCAGCAAACAGTTGCTGATTCAGTGACAGAGGCAGAGTATATAACTGTAAGTGAAGCTGCAAGTTGATGTTTTAGATGAAAAGTTCATTACAGAACTAGGAATAGTTCCTAAGTCTCATCTTGAATCTAAACATGTGTTGCGGCACTTTGATTAAAGAAATCATTGAAAGAGGAGAGTGTAGACTCTCAAGACAACATTGCAGATCCATTAACTAAAGCTTTAACACAACAGCAGTTTGATCGTCACTTAGAGAAGTTGGGTATGAGATACCATGGCGATTGGCTTTAGTGCAAGTGGGAGATTGATAGTAGTGTGCATACAAGCCAATCATGTATGATGATAAAGCATGTACTTTGTAAACAATCTTATTTATTTATTAAAAAAATAAGATTGTTTACAAAGTACATGCTTTATCATCATACATGATTGGCTTGTATGCACACTACTATCATGTAGTTCTTCCTTAGTTTCATCAATATATACTAAGGATGAATAAAGACTCATTTGGGACTATTAACTTGTCAACATCTGACAGCCTTCCTTCAGTTAGTTTCCATTCCTCCTTAATCAGAACTGCGAACTTTGATGCTGACTGAAGAAACACTACAATTATAATCATTGTACCATAATCGTTGTGTGTTGGCTTGCATAGGTTTGACAGTCTTGATCGTAAAGAACACTACGATTTTCCTTAAACTCTTTTGATAGATTGCACTTGTGGAGTTCTACTTTTGTGAAGAGTTCTTCATAATCAAAGCTTGATGATCCTTTGATGTGAACTTCTTCGCGTTTTCTTCTTTGAAGATATTCCTTGCATGGATGGGTCATGGAAGATCCTTTATTTTTTTTTCATCTAGGTATGAATGATTAGCTTCCATGTGGAGATCAGCAATCTTGTGAGCTTCGTTCACGTGGGCTCAGCAAATCTTCAGAAACCGACTTTGGCATAGGATGAATTTTGTCAAGAACATTGCTGAAATGTCTTGAGCCTCCAGCTGGGTGAATCTTCGTGACTGAAGCCATCTGCTTCAGCATTCCTTAGTGTGGTCAGATAGACCAAGTACCTGCAGGTTTAGATAATTTCTATTTTGGTACCCAAGCTTGATTGGGTCCTGCTAGGTTAGTTTCTCAAAACCCTTATTCCTCATATACTAGAATTTTCATCAACTTCAGCATCAATAATCATCATATCCATGCATGTATTAGATTTAGCTATGACATTTATCATGCATGATTGTGAGCGTGTGTAAAATTAATCATTTTAATAAGACACTCTTTTTCTTTGATGGTTTCACCCTTTGCTTGGTTGTGTTCACAGTTTTTGAATGTTCGCAGAGTAGGAATCAACTCTATTATTTAGTTGTATCTGGTTGATTCATGGAGATGATCAGTTTCTAAGAATCTTCAAGATACTCCTTTAGAACTGATCATACTCTACGTGTTATCAAAAACTTAGAGCATAGGTTTGTACATACATACCAACCCTTAAGCAAGGATTACTCCACTTAAACTTAATTAATTCTTGATATGCCTATAACCTATTTTAGACTTCTTTTAAGATGTTATCTTCAACCTAAAACTTGTGTGGAGAGAAAGTTTGTTAGCAATTGAGTTCCCAACCTTAGTGTACTTTCTCTCTTCCCCTTTTTAGGAAGAATATAGCCTCTTGATAGAATACTGTTATAGTACATAAGGTGATGCAACATGATGTACACATTTATATTAATGAGGAACCGTACCTTTACACTGTCAGTCTCTTGACAGTTATTTACCTTGCTATAATGAGGTTAGGCATTGATGTGCATATCTTTATATTTATTTCTGACAGCTTGTTGCTCCAGTTGTCCTTCGATCAATCAGTCATAGCCTTGAAGAGGTAAGCTAAGAAGGTCTTGGCATCTTTAGTTCTTTAATCACCTTGAACCTCAGTGTTCACATCCAACTGCTGGTTAGCCAAATACATATTTGAGAAATTCTTCTTTCTCCTATGGATAAACATTTCTTAGCATGTATGGCCTTTCATCTTTCAGAATGAAGGATGCTTGATTCTTTGCTGTTGATGCCACTTGACTTCTCATCTCTGGTCTTCAGACTACAAGATTGACTGTGGACAAGGATTGGTCTTGATGGCGTGGCATTTAAGAACCTAGACCAATCTTAGCAGCTTCAGGTGTATATACACATTTACATGTACACATTATTTCCAACGTGTGAGCTCATCTGCATTTACAAGTGACTTACTACTAAACTAAGTTTAGAAAAATATTTGTGCCTAGGATCAGACTCAAAGCGATTAGCTTTTGAATATAGCATGAGAACCTGCTCTGATACCAATTGTTAATTCCAGTAGGCACACAATAGATCTAAAAGGGGGGGTTGAATAGATCCTTTGCGTTTTAAACTCTTTTCATTTATATTTTGTATTGCTAAGAAGTTAGCATATGACAAGCATAAGAATCATTTCAAGCACACCGGAATAAGTTAAATCTCTCCTTCATTGATATATTGATAAACATTGATACATTGTTCTTGGAGTTAGTTTAGTTGTAAGTAGTTAATACATACATAGCAGTTATAGCAGTTAAGTACATAATGTAATGACAGAAAGTAAATGACAGAATGTAAAAGACACAGAGGGTTTTAAGTGGTTCAGAAACACAAGCTCCTAATCCACTCTTCTGCACTCTCGCAGGAAATCCACTAAGGAATGGGCAGCACCCTGAATCACTAAGATTCCTTCAAGGCCCGCAGCCCTGAAACTTTAGTTCACTAAGAACTCTTCAAGTCCTCCGACTTGGAATTCCTTTAGTTCACTAAGAACTCTTCAAGGCCAGCAGCCCTGGAACTTCAGTTCACTTAGAACTCTTCAAGCCCTCCGGCTTAGAACTCATTTAGTCCCTCTGGACAAGGACCCCTCAGGCCCTGGCTATTTGTTGTTGTAGTTGTTGTTGTTGTTTGGGCTTTGCTGCTAAGATGTCTTGAAGCTTGATCATCTTTGTACTTAGCAGCTAGGCTTGGTCCTCAGCATTCTGCTTTGAGTTTGGACCTTTTCTCTAGTGCAGCTGATCTTCATTCTATTCAGCTCATCTTCACTTGATATCAGCTGTGCACCATCACCACATAGGACTGCTAAGGCTTTTCATTGTGGGTCACCTTCTTCTGGTCCTTAGCAGCCCTTGAACCTTTCTTGAATGATATGTAGACATGGTTCTACATCTTTTCTGGTTCAGCTTCTGGTTCTTCATGGTGATCCGTAGAGTGGTTATTTTGATCTTCTTTATGCTCAGCCACTTTCCTGAATGCTATCTTTTTGGCCTTCTCGGCTCACAGCTTGGCTGCTATCTTTAGTGGCATTCTCATCCTTGTTGAGTAAAGCTTTAGTCTGTTCAAGTCCTTCTTCAAGTCTGCTTCACTTCCACCTTTGTAGTCTCACTGTCACTGAGACTTGTTCTGTTTAGGTCAGATGGAACTCGTAGAGTCAACAGTATAGCATTCCAACAACTCAACGAATCTACAACTCAGCAACAACTCTTATCCTTGAAGCTCTGTCCATTAAATACCCTTCCATGATATTCCCGTTGGAAAGTAGCCGTTGGAAGCTATTTGAATTGCTTCGCAGATCTCGAGTTATTTGGTGCAGACTGCTAATGTGACGTGACAGCTCCTTTTTGACTTTACTGACACAGCAGTTTGCTTTCTTACCTACCGCCTTAGAGATGTCACTGTTTCGTGTCAGGCTTGGTAGTCATCTTTATTACTCCTTTCTGATTCTTTGATTTGAATCCTTAGGAGTTGTCCTTCTGCATCGATGCTCTCAATCAGCAACGTTCGGATGTCAGTCTTCATATTGATTCATTGCCAGTGCTTCAATACTCAGATGCCCGAACTCCACGATTCTGATGCAGATGTTCTTGGACCTTTATCGTAGTGTGTCTTGTTGAATGTTGCTTTGACTGGTTGAGACAACACTATGATTCTGAAGAGTGTTCTTGGATCTTCAATGTAGAACACACCTATTCCTTTACTTGTGCAGCGCTTCAACACTTTTGCTTTCCTCGACTAATCTTAGGAACTGATATCTTGACTTGTTGTTCTGGCCTCTTCTGAATATCAAGACACTTCAGATTTGTGGCATACCCAGATCTCTTTCTCCTGATGATCTCCCGTTCACCTATCTTCAATGGTATGACCCATGTTTAATCACTTTTGTCTTGTTCTTCATAAGCTGGTCGGTATCTCTGTATAAACTAAATTAGTTCCTTCTTCGTTCGGCAACCACTACGATCTTGAGTGATTCTCAAGATCGTTGTCTTCTGTTCTCTTGACAGCATCTGCACTTACTGACTTTCTCTAGTCAGCTACTATGTCTGAAGTCTTCTTCTGATTTGCTTGTGGAAGACATTATCTCGAATGGCTTCACAACTTTAATCTGCATGTTGATTGAGTTGATGCTTGTATCTTCTGTTAGCTTGCATGTCATTCATTGAGTGCTCTCTGGTTCCCTTGGAATGTATCTTTGTAGCTCAGACCAGAGGCTCCATGCTTTGGATATTCTAGGAGTGCCCATCTGTTGAGAATTGTGTTGACACTACGATTCTTCCCTTAGCGTTGTGTGCAACCTTTTTGGAAGCCTTAGTTCTGCAGACTACGATTTAGCTTTGTTGCTGCAGACACTACGATTCCGAGATCAGATCTTGACAGACTACGATTTTTGCCTTTATGCTTGTTGTGCTCGTCTGATCTGGCACTACTATGATTTCTGCTTCTGATTAGATCCGTAGACTCCACTGCTTCAAGTGTGATCTACGATTCTTGACTTAGCTCTGGCAGACATTCAGTCGGCTTATAGGCAGGCTGTCTCTATGATTCTGAACATGACTTTCTCAGCAGACTACAGTTCTGAGAAAGTTCTTCCCGACACATTACGATCCTTTCTCGTTTCTCCCGGCAGACTACAAACTCTGAGATCTACTATCCTTGCAGACTACGATTCCGCCTTGATAGTTCTCGAGTCTTCCTTGTCTCTCTAGGCAGACTACGATGCTGGTGCAGTGCTCGACGATCAGACAAGCCTATCTATTACATTGTCTAAGATCAACCTAACAAGCTTGATCTTTTTATATTTATAGTCCTTGTACATCATTTCTTTTTAAGGACTTTACAAAGCTGTTTTGCTTATGTAGGATCAACCTAATATATTTGATCAATTCATTCTAAGTCCTTGTACATATATTCCTATTATCTATCAAAGGACTTTACAGCTTTTGTCAATGCAAGCATACTTGCATATTCATTCATTTATATCATAATCAAATCGTATAAAATAGGAATACCATTCTTATGAATATTCCTAACAGTTAGTACTACTAAATTTACCTTACTAAGGTTCTACTAATTCAAGAATCAGTCTAGCAATAAGCAATGATCGATCCTACAAAGAGCGAAATGTATTTTAAATATCCAATGATTTCCAATGAATTGGGGATTTTGTTTTGAAGAGTTCTAATTAACAAAAGTGAGTTTAAAGAAAATATCAATGATTAAAAAGATTAATTCTTCAGTTCAGTATCTGTTTTTCACAATTATGAATCAATCAAGTTAACATACTATTTACTCTTTCAACATGAGATTAATAACCCTAGATAACCGCAATCGCAAATTACCCAAAATTCTCCTTAAGTGTAGATCTAATGCGACAATCGCCTACAAGAGATTCTAACTAACATACAACCCAGAACTATCAGCCTAGATTTAATATGATAGAAGCATTAAGCATGAGAATTAGATTACTCTAAGCAATAATTACACAATCAGGAATTATTTAACTTGTCTTCTGATTATCTTAACAATATTTCAAAGCTTGACCACAATAAAATATCATTAATTATTACTTAGATTAGACACACTTCGTTTGCTTAAAATATGTCTTAATCTAACAGATGAAATCAATTCACTAATTTAATCCTGCAGAAAACAAATTAGTCAATTAAATAACATACATGAAAGTTTATAGCGATAATCAGAATAAATCTCAATATGAAAGAATAAATATTATAACTTAATCAAACCATAAATTGTTACTGAGGTTCAACATCCCTTCAGAATTGAAATAGAAAACTTAGCCTGAAATGCTTGATCTCCAATACAAAGGTTTGTAGCCTCCAAGAGAATATAGAAATCAAAGCTCAACTCAAGATTATATGATATGATCCTCTCAACCTAAGAAAACAACTCTTATTTATAGCCTAGACAAACCCTAATGTAATTAGAGTAAGTCCCAATCCTAATCCTAATCAACTTGTGAATTAAAAACCTAAAAATCATAACAACTCGTTCGTCTGGAGCGGTCAACGCCATCTCCCTTCACATTATGGCGCAGTCAGCGCCGGCTATGCAGAATGTTCATCCCGTCCTGGCTCGATTAGCACCAGAAGTGTACTAGCAATGGCGCGGTCGGCGCCGGTTCATCCACTTTGACAGCAATTCATGCTTTTTATCTTCAATTCCACTCCAACCCTCATACCTGTATTAAAAACACAAAACACCAAAAGTAATACGAATAACACTTAAAAACTTACAATAAAACAAGCTAAATGAGATCAATTCATAGGTTAAAAACCTATTCATCCCCCAAACTTGAACTATTGCTTGTCCTCAAGCAAACACAATACTACTATTACTAACTACAATGAATGCAACTACAGAGATCGAACAATAACCATGATAATCAGATGAATTATATGCCTCAGAGATAAATAACTTATTATGCCATCAATATTACATCAGACATGAACCTAACTCTTCACATCATCACCTCACAATCATAAGATATGTATATTTCTGTGCGTGTGTGTGTCCAACATGATTCCAACAACAACAATGACCAATACAGATAAAATCATATGTATGTAAGACATTCATCACCTTTATTATAGCATACATATAGATATAAGGGAAATCAACAATTCGAAACAAGCTCTTTATTCCTAGTGAGTGCATTTTAATGCTCCATCTCACTTTTTATTCAATTTTTTTCAAGTCTGACTTGTGCAAGGCTCAATTCCCTTAGGCTTTTCAATGTTACCCGTGTAACGGACTTTCGGCCAATGACTCCCAAACTCGAAGGCTTTAGGGAGCTAAGTGTTAAGACATCCCCTAGGGTTTACTTATCCGAATAACGAAGGCAACGAAACTGAACTTAGTCATCTAAGATTCTTATTTCCATATTTTTTCTCTTTTTTTTTCTTTTCTTTTTTTTTTCTTTTGAGTCAATGTTTCCCCCAAACTTATGTGTAAGCATCTTTTTAATCGTGATCAACTGAAAACATTCTAATGTTTTATCTCGCATTTATTTCCTCATTATTATTGAAAATCAGTTTATGTGCTTGATTTTTAGAAAACATAAAACTCGTGTTATGAAGTTACTATGATCCAATTTTAAGTGACACATGATGATCAACTTAGGCACGCAAATCATAAATCAAGTTCTTCAATGGCTCCCATCATAACTAACAAGGCTTTGTCCAATCTCAATGCAACCTAACAAATTCCTACATGAATGCAAAATATATATTTATATATATATATATATATATATATATATATATTGTATGACTATAAACTACATGAATTAACCTAATCTATATGCAAACTAGCATGCAAAAGAAACAAATATATATATATATATATATATATATTAATAATACCTCCCCCCCCAACTTAATTCAGGTAATGTCCTCATTACATAGAAAGATAAAGTGAAAATACAAGGACTTCCCTGCGAGACGAGTCAAAGCTCATCTTGAGATCCTTCATCGTCCGAAAGAGGGTAAGCAAGAAGAGTGGTTGGATCTAAAGATGGACTTGCTCGTTTGGATTGATGCGGGAGAATGCATCCGCCAATGCCGTGAACGCACCTATGTTGTAAGCATGCATTTGATCCTGGCGTTGGGCAAGGCGGAGCATTTGCTTTCCACTCCTTGATGTAGATGGCCTGGCTGCAGCTGGCGGTGGTGAAGGTGGTGTAGTGGGTGGAACCATGATGTAACCTTCACCCCGTGGATGTGACTGTGCGTCTTTCCATTCTCTGTAGGTTAAGATAGTCTTGTGATCAATGGCCGACGTGGGCTGCTGCACAGGCTCTGAAATATCCCACTGTACCCCTGCTTTGCGGCACAAGTCAGTGATGAGAAATCCATATAAAAGCCCGCCTGTGGTGCTGCCTCGTAATGCCCGATCAATGGATTGCTGGATGCACATGCCGACGTCCACCTCAAAGTGTTCCAGGACATTAGGTCGTTCATACCATAAATGCACGATCCCGTAGAGAAGACGTGCTCTTTCCACCGTGACATCCGACTGATGGGTTGAAGGCATGAGTCTAGCACATATGAAAGCGTACCAAGCCTTTCCATATATGCTCAACTCTAAATGGGGAAACCTTTGTGTCCGTACCAGACTTGGTGACCCACTTTGTACCGGGTTTGCATAGGCAAACAATTATGTCGTCCAAGCTTGGTAAGTTGCCTTCATAGCGATCCCCCATTGGTGTTTCCAACCCAAAGTGGTTATTAATCACCCTGTGATGGAATGAAATCGACTTGCCCCGAACTTTCACAACCCACCCTTCATGCTCTATAGCATTAGCATTGAATTCTTTGACGATATTGGGTACGGCGGGTAGTGGTTGTTCTACCAGTTGGAACCATTGCCGCTCGACAATCATCAATGCCATATCACCATCTAAATTTGCATCTGGTGTCAATCCCCGTTCCGAAACAAGGGATTTCTTGGTGATAGTGTTGTACCGAGCCGCCGCCGTCTCGCTCATGAACCGGGAGGTGTCATAGGATGGGCGAGAACCAGAAGTTGAAGTCCTTGGTCTTTTTGATGCCATGGTTGGAGATTTTTGCTCAAAAATTAGATTGGACAAATTGACGAACACTTGGAGTGCACCCTTTGTTCTTCTTCAAATCTAACCCTTTTGCTTACACAATCTAACCCATAAATTAGTAGCAAAAGCTTTGGGTCTTTAGTAACCCAAGGTATTCCAATCACAAATATAACAAAAACTAACAAGAATTGAATAAAAGATTATATAATTTAAAAATAATTCAATTTGTTACCTTTTGAGAAGTTTGAAACCTTGGTGATTGTGTATACCTTTGTGGAGATGAGATAGATGGCAAGAGGTTATTGATTATGAATTAGAGAGGGTGTGTGAGTGGAATTTGTATATGGAATTTAGATTTGGAGAGGGTTTAGAAAGGAGTCACGAAATTTGAGAGAGAGAATGTGTGTTGGATGTGAGTGTGTGGGTGTTTAAATAGGAGAGAAGGTGAAGATTTAAGGTAGAATTAGAATAGGAAAAGGATTGTGGGAGGTGGAGAAGAAAACGAAAAGAGAAGAGGAAATCCTATTTTGAAACTGATTCTGTCGTGCGGTGCGGTTACCACTCGTAATGGCTCACTTAGCGCTAGGCTGTGTTGAAAGAGGGCCAAGTTGCTGCATAGTACGCACGGCCAGCGCCAATGTAGAGCGGTCAGAGCTGGTGTGGCGCGGTCGGCGCTAGTGTGGCGCGGTCGGCGTATTTTTGGGCGATTTTGACTTGAACTTGCTGTGACGCCACCAAATCCACGTTCCTTCGAAACCTCGGATCCGGTGCAGTCACGATACTACTATCGTCAAACTATTACATCTTTTATTCAATACTAAAAGAATATAACTTGCTTTATTACAATTTAGAATATAAATTCTATTTATATCTAAGATCTCGTCTTTACATCATATTCGATGTTACTAAAATATGGAATAATTTAAACTTTTCAATATCCTTTGAATAAATTCTTTTATTGATTTCACAATCTTAAATCAATTACACATCCTTGAACCACTATATATGATTCACTATATCCGAATTATTGTATAAACGTTTACATCTCAATTCAATATCCTCTATGTATTAACTAATACATCTTTACGATACGAAAAGTACCAAACAATGTAAACAACTATCAAGTACAGCTCCTAGAACCTAAACATGGTTCGAGAGCATATATCTAAATAAATAGAAATCTTCGAACTCTATCACGTAGCACGTTACTCTTATCGTGAGTCCTTAACCTGCAAAAGTGGTTATTTGCAAGAGTGAGCTCGACAGCTCAGCAATTCTAACAGTTTTCATGCATCACATAGCATATAACATCATACTCAATTCAAGTATTTATAAATAATTTATATTTACTACGCATGTTACTTTCCACATAACAAGTATATCAACAAAGATCAACTTTCAATCTCATTTATATCTCATATACAGTTCATATATAAGTTCACATTATCACAGCATAATATAATTCAACTAACAGTTATTGAATTCATATATCAAATAGGAACTGAAAGACTTGCCTGATTCGTAGTTTAACAACTACAACTTAACTTCTTAAGATATCTGCACTTCGTGTAATCCTACACAGTTATATTAACCATAGAGATCACACTCATCAGTTATATGTATCCACACATTCTCAATGTAATAATAAAGATTACATTGTTGTCTAACTTGGTTCTTAGAACCTTCGTTTCACTTTCTTATCGTATTCTTATAATAACTATGTACGTATAAGTATACTTTAACCATACATACTTACTATCATCCTACACATACACGTATTACACACTTAACTAAAGGTGTTTGACATATATTTAACACTCATACATACATAATCTATATTACTTTTACATTTCTTATAGAATTTATAATTCTCGGGTTTTATATAACCATTACATTTTAACTTAGTCATGCAAGGCCACTAGGTTCATCATATATACATGTGAGGGGTCAAAATAATGTTAAGACACATGCTCACAATTACTTTTATTATATACGCACAACTAGTATCGATAACTGCTTTAAATCATGTCACATTTATGCTTACTAACTTTCATGATTTCTATCATAGTATGAACACATGTAGGCCAATCTAAATGATGCTAAAGACATTATCATATATGTCCAGAATATCCGAATGTTATCCTATCATGTTCATGCACTTTAGTTCTTCCAAAATGTCCAAGTTTTCTTTGAAAATTGCCCTAAGTTAACTTAGTACATGCAAGGCATCTCAACATATAACTCATGTGCACTCGAAACACATATCTAAACCACATAAATGTTCTCACATGGTCAGAATCTAAAAGACATAAGTCTTGGTCAAGTTTATTTCAAAAAGTCTTTAAGTTTTTTCTTGAAAACCTCTTGGATCCTTCACTCATGTATGCTAGTGTACGATTAACACTTAGATTATGTATTTCATGTCAATATAAACCATACGAGCATGCTTCCAAAATCAGAATGTACATATGTTATACATATGTCAAAGTTCACATTTAAAACTAAAATTTTCATTTTAAAACTATAAGTTTTTCCTTAAAACATACACTTTCCATTTCATGATATACCTTCTAACATTGTTAAAATCATGCATGTTGTATCAAAGTATGCATGTTGTTTATGTCCACATGCTTGCTCTAAGTGGTAACAACCAAGCTAGAAGAAACAGACTACAACAGAAAACAAATTCCAGAATCTGGAACCGGCGCAGCTCCCCAGTTCAAAACTGGCGCAGCTGCGCAGGGCCTTGGCCAACAAAACGTCTGGTACAGGCGCAGCTGCGCAGGGCTCCGGCCAGAGGCAGAGCAGCTTTCTACTCGGCAGTTCACAGACCCATCTCAGAAATTTCCTACGAAATTCATTCCAGATATATTCTAACACAGTTCTAACATACTAGTAAGCTAACATAGCAACTAATAACATTTCACAATCAACTTAATTAATCAATTCATGATCAATTCAAGAATCAAGAACTTAGAAAATTACAGAAAATGAAGAACATGGTGAGGAAGTTATACCTCTGTTAAACAATTGACTTTCTTGCTAAATGGATTCTACACTATCATGATATACCCACACTAACTTTTCTAGATAGAATTCTCAGCAATTGCAATGAGGAAGATGAGGGTCTTATTTATAGAAGAATGAATATACAGACAATACTCTTATCCCCCATTTCAAACCAATGTATAGCAAGATTGTATAATGGTTAAGGAATGGTAGGTGAGAGTTGGTAAATCTCATCATGATCTCCACTCCTCCCATGATCATTACTAGCTAAGGTTGCTGACTTTCAAGAAAAGGAGTAGAGTAGCCATGTGCTTGTTCACGTGAAGAGGGATTTGAGGGGGGGTGACTCCAATATATCTCAGCAACTAGCATAAATTAAGTGTAGCATATACAAACACTTAAGTTATAAAATATATGTACACATTATGTATACATATAAGTCCCAATGTCATTTTAATTAGTTAACCAACAATACAACGTATCAATTTGGGTTACACATATGATAACATATAATCCATGTACATTTCTCTTCATACTAAATATAATTCAATTGGGTATTATTATTACTCATCATCATAACGGTTATTATTTCAATTATAATAACTTATTGAAATTATTATCAATTAAACAATTGCCTACTCCTTATAATATTCATGTGGTACTTAGCTCACTCACACATGTACTCACATTACTAATCTTACTATATAGTCTATATATATCATGTGTAGCCATATTAATGCGTCACCTTGTATTATATGTATAATATATAGTTAGCTACCATGTATTAACGGTTTAAATATAGCATCCTTTGCATATGTCGACTAGTTGAGCAAATATAATCTACTCGTTTATATATTATTATATTCAATGGCAAGTAATTAATTAATAAAATATTAATTAATTCATCCCTCATCAACCAGTGTAATTATTAGTCCCCATAACAATTAATTAACATTTATATGGTTAATTATCACATTAAATAAATATAAATCTTATTATATTTATAACAAATATACTTATTATCATGCTATCACTCGCAATAATAATTCAACATACCATCAAATAATTACTAGATACTAGTATATTGTTCATAACAGTAATTAATATTATAAGACAATATGTCTCATTCCTCATCAATACAATTCCGATTATATCTATAATCAATTTCCTTATTATTATACTATCACTAGTTATAATAATAAATCAATATATTATTATAATAACAATTAATATAGATTAATTGTTTAATTAATAATTCTTTTATCCTCGAATTAATTAATCGTCAGATCTATTATCGTGCCACACAAGGCATTTCACACAAGCTTACATCGAGCTTATTATCACTACCACCACACGTAATATAATGTTTGTGTGACTCAAGCATTTAAATGCTAAACTACCTCAAATATTCATACTTATAGTAAGTACGACCTTTACGCTTATAGTAATTAATATATATACTTTATTAGTTATTCAAATAATAATATTCACGATCAAATAATAACTTAAGTTATTTAATATATTAAAATAACTTAGTTTTATTTCATTAATTAAACTCCCTTGAAAATACATTAGAAATTATGTATTTAGCCATAACATAAAATATTAAGTTTTCTCCAAATAAAGACATTCTTTATTAGAAAATAATTTACTTATTGTCTCATGATATTGTCCTTAATATAATATCAAATAACTATATGTACGACACATGTACATATATTATATATAGAAAATAGATAATAAGTTTATTTTCTATTATAATAAATTATTTCCATCAATTTATTTATATATAGCAAATATGTTTTAATGTATTTACCATATTAATTAATCACACTTATTACATCATACTAAAACATATAAGGTAATATTATTATTCAAAAATAACATTCCCTCTTTTATTAAAATAATTCAACATTAGAAACTATTTTAATATCCTTTATTAGAAAAATCATATCTCTTTCTTTTCTATAAATTGTCCCCAACACAATTTCTTCAAATATTAAATATTCATTTAAAGATATAATGATTTCCATCTCCCTTTAATAACGTATATATATATATATATATATATATATATATATATATATATATATATATATATATATATATATATTTAACGTTATTCGTACATTAGACTTTCTAACATATTACTATTCTAAGTAATATATATAAAAGTACCAACTATAATTACATATTCAACACACATATTAATTTACTCATTTACTTAAGTAAATTAAACCCTATACTATATCACCTTAGTTAATTAAGGTTCGATATTCACATATATTCTTATTATTCGAACCCATCTCACGGTTTAAGAATTTTATTTATTAAATTCTTATTTAATAATATCTAAAAATTTGGGTTCTTACACTTGCTGCATGCCTAGCGCGGTCAGCGCCGTTTGGGCGCGATCAGTGCCGTTTGGGCGCGGTCAGCGCCTGACTGAACTTTATTCTCCTTCTTGTCCTTTGCTTACCTATCACAAGTAAATCAAACTTTTAGTAACTCATGGATTGACTATTTTGGATTCACTACTTAAAATATATTAAAACAAAAACTAAATTAATAAAAATTTAAAAATTTGGGTTGCCTCCCAATAGCTGTCCTTGTTTAACGTCGTTAGCTCGACTGTAGAGCACTTAATTATTTGGAATCTGGATCTTTCACTATCCCTTTAGCAATCTTCTCAACTTCACTGCTTTCTAGAAATGGCTTTGACCTATGTCCCTTGTCCTTGAATATATTTTCCTTCTTCGTGTTTCGGCTATCGATTGTGAGTTCAGGAAATGACTGTAGTGCAGCTCCCTTGTCTTTCAATTCCTTGATGTCCCTTTGATCTGGTTCAACAGTTCTCTGCACGAAAGAGTCATACCCATCAATCTCAAAAACATGACAAATATCACTAGGGTACCTTATGGCGTCATAGATGTTGAATTGTATTTTCTTGCCATCAAATTCCATCGTCAAGGTCCCGTTGTGAACATCAATCATAGTCCTTGTTGTCTTGAGGAAAGGTCTTCCTAACAAGATGTGTGATGGGTTCGGGGATGTATCATCTTCCATGTCTACAATGTAAAAATCTGCAGGAAAGATTAGTTCGTTCACCTAAACCAAGACATCTTCAACTACACCAAGACATCTTCAACTACCCCTCGGGGGTAGGTGTTAGCACGATCAGTCAATTGAATAATAACACCAGTGTTTTTCAAAGGTTCAAGATTTAGTGACTTATAGACAGATAATGACATAACATTAATTGAAGCTCCTAAGTCTAGCATGGCTTTTCAAAACTAGTGTTGCCTATTTTACATGGGACCGTAAACATGCCTGGATCTTTACATTTAGGTGGTATTTTTCTTTGTAAAACAGCCGATACACTTTCCCTCACCGTGACTTTTTCATTATTGTCCAGTTTACATTTATTAGTGCACAGTTCTTTCAAGAATTTAGCATAACGTGGCACTTGTTTAATCGCATCGAGTAATGGGATGTTTGCTTCGATTTTCCTAAAAGTTTTTAGAATTTCTTTTTCCTGTTCATCTTTCTTTGAATTTCTAGAATTTATATAAGGAAAAGGAAGTGGAATATTAGTCTGACAAGGAGGACCAGGATGTACCTTAGGTATTACCGATTCATCCTTTTCCTGTTCTTTCTCATACTCAACTGTTGCTGTTGGGGTAACCATCTGTTTTCCATTCCGCAAGGTGATAGCACAGGCGTTCTCCTTTGGGTTCACAACAGTCTGCGATGGAAGCTTCCCGGAACCTTGAGAGTCCAATCGACTTACCGTAGTGGCTAATTAGCTCATTTAACTCTCCAAACTATGGATGGAAGACTTCGTCTCTTGTTGAAATTGTTGTGCTTGCTGCATGAATGCCTTGAATATATCCTCGAAGGATGTTCCAGGATTTGCCAGTGCTGCTGGTCTGGGTTGGTACTGAGGCTGATTCGGTTGAAATTGTGGTTTAACTGGGTAAAACCCTTGTGTCTGCGACCTAGCACCCCCATAACTGAGGTTAGGATGATCCCTCCATCCTGGATTGTATGTGTTGGAGAAAGGATCGTATTTCCTCTGCGGCTGAGCTTGGTAATTTCCTACTGCATTAGCTTGTTGTGTGCTATCTTCCTTTTGTAATGTTGGGCATGCATTGGTAGGGTGTCCCGTCATTAAACAAATTTGGCAAGCTTGTGCAACTGGTACATTACCTGTAGCTAATTGTTTCACCAAAGTAGATAAGTCAGAAATTTGTTGCTCTACACTTGTGGTGCTTACCTCACTTACCCTTTGGGCTGGATTAGAATTCCTTGTTCCATACTGTTGGGCATTGGCGGCCATGTTTGCAATCAAGTTCTTTGCTGCCTCCGATGTTTTGTCCACTAGTGCTCCTCCACTTGCAGCGTCGATCATACTCCTATCCATCGGTAGGAGTCCTTCATAAAAGTAGATGATTAGGTATTGATCGTCGATCTGGTGAGGTGGACAGCTGGAGCAAAGCTTCTTGAATCTCTCCCAGTATTCATGCAGTGTTTCACCATTGAACTGTCGGACTCCGCAAATTTCCTTTCATATGTTAGCTACTCTTGAAGCAGGAAAATACTTCTCCACAAATAGCCTCTTCATGTCGTTCCACAATTGAATTGATCCCACAAGGAGATAAAACAACCAGTCCTTTGCTAAGTCTCCCAGTGAAAATGGGAAAGCTCACAGTTTTATCTGATCTTCCGTGACATTGTGTGGCTTCATGGTGAAGCACACAATATGGAATTCCTACAAATGTTTGTACGGATCATCACCTGTAAGACCACGAAAAGTAGGCAAAAGGTGAATTAGTCTAGATTTTAGTTCAAACAAAATATTTAAAGTAGGATATTCGATACAAAGAGGTTGTTGAGTAAGATTAGGAGTTGACAACTCCTTCAAAGACCTGTTATTTGGCACCGCCATCTCCTCTTCTTATTCACTTGAAGAAGATTGGTCCGAAAGTAGTGTGAGTGCGATGTTAAGGCCTGGTGATGGAACTTCCTCAGAATTCGCAAGTGGACCTTGAGTTTTTCGAGTTTCCTTCTTGAGCCTTCATGCAGATCTCTCTATTTCTGGATCAGATTTCAAATCAAGAAAGTGAGAGGATCGAGGCATAAAATAAAATAAAAAAAATTAAAACAATTAAATAAATAAAAACAATATTGCTTCCTGGCAACGGGGCCAAAATTTGGTAGTTGTCGTTAGTACTACTAAATTTACCTTACTAAGGTTCTACTAATTCAAGAATCAGTATAACAATAAGCAAGGATCGATCCCACAGAGAGCGAATTGTATTTTAAATATCCAATGATTTCCAATGAATTGGGGATTTTGTTTTGAAGAGTTCTAATTAACAAAAGTGAGTTTAAAGAAAATATCAATGATTAAAAAGATTAATTCTTCAGTTCAGTATCTGTTTTTCACAATTATGAATCAATCAAGTTAACATACTATTTACTCTTTCAACATGAGATTAATAACCCTAGATAACCGCAATCGCAAATTACCCAAAATTCTCCTTAAGTGTAGATCTAATGCGACAATCGCCTACAAGAGATTCTAACTAACATACAACCCAGAACTATCAGCCTAGATTTAATATGATAGAAGCATTAAGCATGAGAATTAGATTACTCTAAGCAATAATTACACAATCAGAAATTATTTAACTTGTCTTCTGATTATCTTAACAATATTTCAAAGCTTGACCACAATAAAATATCATTAATTATTACTTAGATTAGACACACTTCGTTTGCTTAAAATATGTCTTAATCTAACAGATGAAATCAATTCACTAATTTAATCCTGCAGAAAACAAATTAGTCAATTAAATAACATACATGAAAGTTTATAGCGATAATCAGAATAAATCTCAATATGAAAGAATAAATATTATAACTTAATCAAACCATAAATTGTTACTGAGGTTCAACATCCCTTCAGAATTGAAATAGAAAACTTAGCCTGAAATGCTTGATCTCCAATACAAAGGTTTGTAGCCTCCAAGAGAATATAGAAATCAAAGCTCAACTCAAGATTATATGATATGATCCTCTCAACCTAAGAAAACAACTCTTATTTATAGCCTAGACAAACCCTAATGTAATTAGAGTAAGTCCCAATCCTAATCCTAATCAACTTGTGAATTAAAAACCTAAAAATCATAACAGCTCGTCCGTCTGGTGCAGTCAGCGCCGCCTCCCTTCACATCATGGCGCGGTCAGCGCCGGCTATGTAGAATGTTCATCTCGTCCTGGCGTGATCAGCGCCAGAAGTGTACTAGCAATGGCGCGGTAGGCGCCGGTTCATCCACTTTGACAGCAATTCATGCTTTTTATCTTCAATTCCACTCCAACCCTCATACCTGTATTAAAAACACAAAACACCAAAAGTAATACGAACAACACTTAAAAACTTACAATAAAACAAGCCAAGTGAGATCAATTCATAGGTTAAAAACCTACTCATCAGCGGGCGTCACAAAATTGACTTGTTAAGAGATACCATCTGTATCTAAATCGAAAAGTTTATATTTGACACTCTTCCAGTCCACCATTCAGAGGATGCTCTTGCACTGAAGAATGCAGATCTTGTCCATCAAGATGCACTGAAGAATATAGATCACATCCATCAATGGATTATTTCTTATGATATTTAATTACAACCAGGAAGCATCACACGAATGCAATCTATTCAGTTAGTGGGTCAATGTTCGATTTCGAAATACTAGTCGTCAGAGAAGCGACACAAAATGTCGAGCGCAGCAAAGCGTTAGTAGTTTAGCAGCTTCGGCAGTATCAAAACAGCATGTAGGAGGTAGACGAGGAACAGGGTATCAGTTCGACTGGTGGATTTTTTGGTTGTAGTGGTGGTAAGACTATTGTGAGTTACTAAGGAGTTGATCAGCCGGCGAAGGAAACTAAGGAAGACGGTATATTCTGGAAATAAAACTGCTTCATGCCATAGGAAATTTATAGGGCGGATAAACGTCTTTCGAGAAGACTTTGTTCTCTTAAAAGGATAAACATTCTTTGGATAGACATCCTACGAATAAACATCCTACGGATAAACATCTTTCGGGAAGGCTTAGTTTCTCCCGAAACGATAAACATCCTACGGTTAAACATCCTTCGAATAAACATCCTTCGGTAAGGCTTTGTTCTCCCGAAAGACAAACGACAGTAGACGTGGTGAGTTCAGTAGTTTTACCAACATGACAGTCGGAGGGTATGGTGGACTTTTTGTATACTCTCTTATTTTAAGTTACTTATAAATAAGAGACTGGGGGGCAATGTTGGGATATGATTATTTGGGTCTAGCCATGGTGCAACCAAATTTATTTAATTGACTGGATTTGATGTTGGACCATATACGTTTATTATCTATTTGCTCAAATAGTGAGAGAGTCCTTATTAGAGTAAGATTGTGCTTCCTTATTTGGTGGGATAAGGAGATCTAACTTGGCAAGGGAGCAATCAATCATTAATTGTAGTTATAAGGTGATTCTGAAAAGGACTTCTACTCCTAATTGGATTTTGGTGGACATGACTTCTATAAATACAGCTATAAGCAAGGGTTGGGGGAGATAGCATACGATAGGACACAATAACATATTACACAAATACATAATTTGTACTCTCCTTATTATTATAGTGGATTTCTCTCTTTCTCTCTCCGTGGTTTTTTTTTAATTGGATTTTCACGTAAATTCTTGTGTTCATATTTTATATCTCTTTGTTTATGTTTATGTGAGTGTATTTCGTGAATTTGATTTCAAAACAATACAATCAACCGTTAGCGCAATTTTGGCCTGCTGTTTTGGTGATTTTGTCAGACATACAAAATCAGGCGTTAACACTCTCTATTTCCTCTCTCTCCCCCACTATCACCACAGAGTATCAATGGACGATGAGGATTACCAGGTCGATCCAGACTATGGAGACTTCACCGACGAAAAGATGGAGTATCTAGAAGAGATGGAGTACCCAAAAGACCCGGTAAGTTTCATCCTTCATCTTCGTCTTCTCTGGTTTGAAATTCCTCCGGTGTCGAAAATGTTGTTTGATCATCATCATGCAAGTGCCTCAGGATAAAGAGAGTTATTTTCTTCAAGGATGGAGAAGTTCAAGATACTTACCTCATCCACCAATTGCGAAACAGCAACTGTTGAGTTCATCGATTGATGCAAGTGTTTAATTCTTAGTTATTTAGCTTACTTTTGTTGTTGAATGTTTAGGCTTTAATGCCCAGTTCATGTAAAAATTTAATTCTCAGTTCATGTAAAGGGTTTTTGCTCTATTTTTATAGTTCTACTGTGTTTGGGGTGTCTTTGGCTTTTTTTGAAAAAATATAAAAAAGGGGTGTACTCAGAATTATATAATTTTTTATGGAATTTTTTAACTATGACGTGTGATGAGAAAATGAAGGGTGCAACTAGCCCACACCTTTTATAATCGAGTAAATTAATAAAAAGAATAAATAAGATCTCAAAATGGGATGGAGAGAAGAACGGGAATTAATTGTTTTGAAGACTGAATGGCTTAAGTTTCCCATAAAAACTATTTGTCTTCATTTTATTTTAAAGTTGCTCTCATTTTAAGAGAATTAATTATAATATATTCATTGTATATAAACATGTATTATTATTATTATTATTATTATTATGTAATTTATAATTTAAAAATTGTAAGTTAATGAGTAAATTACCCTCGGATGACCAATTAATTTTTAAAGTTGCTCTCATTTCAAGAGAATGAATTATAATATATTCATTGTATATAAACATGGACAAGACTTTAATGGAGTTTGGGGACAGCACCTTCATGTATTAAAAGCCTTCTTTTCTTTTGTTTACTCCGTAAAGATACAAACATATTTAGAGCCGTTATTGAAATTTTGGTGACCGTGAAAAATGAAAACAAGACTCTTTTTGAAATATTGTTTTCATTCAAAAAAAATATAAAAATAGATAAATAAAAAATATAAATTATATCCAAAAAAGTGTCTTTCCGGGGCTTAAAACATAATAGTTCGACTACGGCAAAATATATGAGAACTTCGACTACAACAAAATATATGAGAAGTTCGACTACAACAAAATATATAAGAATACATTTATTGAAAGATGCTTCTTTTAGTATTCCTAGAGTCGAAATCTTTAATCAGATGTTCAAAATACTATATATATATATATATATATATATATTTAAAAAATTAAAACTCTTCTGATCGGGGGCCCAGGGCGATCAACTTTTCCGTCCGTGCTTAGGAACGGCTCTGCTTGGATTAGAGAAATCATGCAAAAAGGAATAAAATGAAATATATGGACCAACTTAGCAATGCACACTTCATAGAAATGCCCTCAGAGGCCAAGGCATTTGGGCCTCAAGTCCAAATGACGGTTGATACTGTAAAGTGTAAACAATCACAAGCAAAACCAAACCAAGTACCAAACAAACCAAACCAAAATGAAAACACATTTACAATTTTATATATTAAAATTTAATTTGAATTTGGTACTCAATTCCAACTCCAACGCTAGGAATTTAGTCACAAAAAATAATGTAACCGGACTTAAGATTGAGGACTCCGACCTTTAAGTTTCAGGTTCGATTTGCACTTGGGCGCATTTATTTCTTTGTTCATGTAAAATTTGTTTGCAAGTTTATTTCTTCTGTGAGAGAAACAACATATCAATTTCACCATAATGTACTTTATTTTAGTTTTGTGTATCCATGTGATTGGACATAAAAAATGGTTAGTAATAATTATTAAATAACCTAACTGTAGATCAAATATAAATTAATAAGTAATAATACATTTGCAAATGTTTTTATTATTAAAAAACGTAACTGTAGCTCAAAAATAAATTAATAAGTACAAAAATATTTACAAATGTTTTTATTATTGATTGTCATTCTTTTATTATTATTAAACTAATTATTATACTATTTATTAAATTATAATAAAAAAAATAGAATTACAAATGAAAATTGAAAAACAAAATTAATTCATTTAAGCTAGTTGTAATCGAACAAAGGCGCTTGATAAACACAGCAACCAGCCTACCACTACAGTTGCTCAGTAACCAAACAAACCCAGTAGAAAGTAACCGAACAAACCAATAGTTAAACTACTCAATAGTTAAACTACTGATAATTTGGATTGTAGATTTGTCAACTTTCTACACTAATGCTGCGTTTGAATTGAAAGAATGGAATAAAAATCAGAATGATTTATTCCATTCTAGTTGAAATGAATTATTCCATACTCTCCCTCCCCCAAGACGCTCATGGCTCAATGATAAAAAAAAAACTACTCACAAGGCTTTAAGCATTAAATCTTGAGCAATAATATTAAATTTCAGTCGAAAATAGCAAAAAAAAAAAAAGATTCAATTCATTCCAATCGCAACCAAAAAAAAAAAATTTTATTCCATAAGAATGAGTCATTCCATTCCTACATTTATTCCTTCAATCCAAAAGCAACATAAAAGGTGTAGCACCTACTACTCAAACTACACCCTCAAGTATATGCACATAAATTAAGAAATGTAACTATTTTTGCCAGATTAAATTGAGTATAAAATTTTAATATTAGCCTTCTAAAATTTATTAAAAAGATAAAGAGAAAAATTAGCCTTTAATAAAAAAGGCTAATATGGAAAATTAAGATTTTAATGCTTCCTTGAAATCTACAAAACACAAATAAAAAGGAATACAAAACTCTCCAAAAAGACGTAAAAAGGGCCGGAGGGATTATTTTTGTTTAAGAATGCACTTCTTCTGGCATGACCTGTAATAGCAAAAGCTTACTCAACAACACAAATTAACATTATTCCAACATTAAAACAAAGTTCAAATATATAAAAAGTATACAGCATGCAAATAGTATAGGACAAACACATATTTCATCTGTATGAAGAGAGAACATAGACAATCAAGTAAAATATTACTAGCCAAGAGCAATTGCCATACTCTTTTTTATCTCTCTCCAGCAGATACTACCAGTATGTTCAGGTCACACAACATCATAGAAACCTGGGAAAAATAGCATAGAAACCTGGGAAAAAAGACAAGGAATGCATAAGTTTAGCATGCATCAATCTGCAAATGCGATTAAACTAGGCATTGTTGCACAATAAGTGGAGGAGGAAAAGGAGAGGGGGGAGGGGGAGAAAGTGAGTGTTTCCATGTATTTCAGAGATGTAAGTAAAAACAATTTCAACAAAATAATTGTGTAATCACCACACAAAAAGACCACACATTAAAATAATTTTATTCAACTTCCACTATATTTAATAGCAATTTTACCCTCCACAGAAATATCACATCAACAACTTCAAAGGTACAATTAAACATTTGTTAACAAGGGCATGTTTCAAGAGCAAGAATTAAGATGCAAATGGACTAATTGGACAACGCTTCTTGTCCGTATGTGTGTGCCTAAGAGTTTAGGCAACAGTTGAAAAAACCAGTCACACCTGGTATCATCAAGGTATTAGTTGACGGCAGCGAAGATTTTCACGGACACGACCAATTTTTTTACATTTGCATTCTCAATTCAGCTAATTGTGGTATTGCTCGCTATCTACCTTTATGATCATATTTAAAACCCACAAACTTAATGAATTGTAACACCTTTTTCTTTTTATGGGTCGTATCGACTTTTACTCGATTATATGTGAAGTCACAAACGCGAAAAACTCTCTTAATTATTACTTCGAAAATAGTTGCTGGTAGCTTTTCTCAACTTTTAAGCCATAAATATAGGTCCTAGCCACAGAATATTTAATTTGGCAGATCTAGCATAAATAAGCAAAAGAAGAAAATGAAAGCTGATAGTTGCATTTAGAATGATATCCCAGCTAAACACTGAAGTTATAACTAGTTTAATCTCAATCTTTCCGTTTTGTTTGTTTTTGAGTATAAAACATGAAAAATGAGAAGAAGGATTGCCAAACAGGCAAATCAAGTATTACTTATAACTACTGACAACAACAAATCCACCAATAGGTCCTTCACAGCACGGAAACAGTTGCAACAAAAACCATTTCCAAATATTTAACTGGCTCATAAATGTATGAACTTTGTTCAGATCCCCAATAACAGTCAATAACATCACCTCAATGTCAAATGAAAATATGTTTGGGAGAAAGCATACGTCTTTCACATATCACTGGACAAAAAAGTTAAGCATGTGCAGTGGAGATGGAACAAAAAAGGACTGAGCAAAATTGCCGCAACCTAGTAAAATAAATGTCAAGTAACCTTCTAAGAAAACGAGAGAAGTCCAAGAAAGAGGATCATATCATTTCAATAAGGTTTGAGGATACATAATTTCAAAATAAATATGTGTCTGTGTGCACGCGCATCAGAAGGAAAAGGTGGAATTATTTCATTATGTGGGTCATACTCGGGGAACTAATTGGCACATCAAAGCACAAGGAATCCCAAAAGATAGTTCAAGAAATATTCTTTGTTATAAGACTAAAGGCTCAGAAGTTACGAGAAGTCTGAAAGTGCATGAAAGTATGCCTTTACTATCCAAACGCATAAACAAAAATTCAGCACTAGTGCGTATGTAGGTGAAGACTACAAGTAGACATTAAACAAGGATGTAATATTTGGTGTGAACTTAAGAGTAATGACAAATAATCAACTGCTAAATTACTAAGGCAAATAATTTACCATTTTGATCATGTCTATGATGTATAGATATGATTGGACTGAGGGATGATATTTATTTTTGGATAGAAACATCTAACGAGATTCTACTAAGATGGTGCAAAAGGACATAATATAATAGTATCTAACTAGTGTGCAACCTATTAAAAGGAGGTACCATCAAATGTCCTATGTGAATCTGCTAAAGGGTAAGCAAATATTCCGCATTGGACCTGCCAAGTAATAGAGAATGCGAGCCTATATCCTGCTCAACTAGTGAACGCCTGTAGTTCTAGTTACTGACCTGATATTTTCATATACAATCATGCAAGACATACAAATCATATAACTACAACGGTACAATCACGAATTCAGTGATCTATCTAAAGGAAAACTAGTACAAATCAAGGATGAAAAGGAATCATTGAGTGTAGAGCTACAGTCAATCGTAATACAATATCAATTTTGAACACACAATCAACCCAAGTTTTCTCACAAAATGTGAACCAAACTAAAAGGATAAGTTACACATAATATTTTTCAAATGTATCTGTAAAGATTAGAGTTGCAATAGTTTAATTTTTTTAACCCAAGTAAAAGCCTTCAATCAAATTTCAATTGTAACCCAAGTAAAATTCTTCAATCAAATTTCAAACAAAAGCCATTGTTGCTTCGAATTGATTCTAACTTCTACTCACGCAAAGATAAAATAGATATAATAACAATGAACTAATAATTTCATCCTTTCATCACACTACATAAGGTTCACCAAATTATAATTTTCACAACAAATAAAAAACCAAAAACTTTGAAACACTTAAAAAAATCCATCAAATTCACCCAAATAAAAAATACAAACATGATATTACAAATCAAAACAAACCCTCGTCTATAAAACAGAATTATATCAAACCCAATTCATTATTTACCAATTTAAAAACCCAGAATCAAATACTTGTCCATCCATTAATCAAAACAACAATTAATAGTAATAATAATAAAAGAGAGACCTACATAATATCAAATAGCAGTAGCAGTGGTGTAGAGGAGAATCATCCAGCTAGTTGTAGTAGAGTTCGAGGCCCATGCCGTCGTGAATCTCGTAATCGCGGAGGGTAATATGGTCCTTGTAGATGTTGTACCACTTCTGGATCCGGATCTTATCGGCTCGGGTTCCCGTCTGGGCGGCCACCAGCTTCTTCAGATCGCCGATTGTATCGTCATCGTTGCACTTGACCCTCACCTTCTTCCCCAATCGATCGTTCAACACCACCTCTATCATCTTATCTCTCTCTGTGTATAATCTGGAGAGTCTTCTCTTGACCTAGGGAGGTTGATTTCGCTTCCTTTTATATTTGTTCACTTCGTTCCATTTAGAATTAGTAAGAGCTTTGTACGGTTTGACCCATGGAATGGGTTTAGACTACAACTGGTCAATATCGCGTGCAAAGCACGGAACCCTTTCGTTGGTACATAATTTCTCCCTCTATCCAATTTTTCTTTTCTTAATTAATTTTTTTATGGTGAAGTTAATCAATTTTAAAATTAATGATTAAACAAATGTATTAAAAAATTTAAAATCAAATAAATTTATTTTGATAGTATATTTGAATGTACTTTTTTATGATAATAATTTTGAGTTTATATCTAATAAATTAAAGAACAATTTTAATTTTAAATATGATCAATTTGATCGTAAAAAGTCAACTAAGACAAATAAATTAGACAGAGAAATTATCAATTATTTACACGTTAATTCTCAATTAATTTTTCAAAGAAATTTAGGGGTTGTTTGATTGCTTCTAGATGGGCCTTAATGACCACAAATTTGATTCGATTAGATTTTGAAGATGTTTGGTAAACACCTGTTCTGGCTGAATGACGCTTGAGTTGGTTTGAATCGATCAGTCTGACTGAATGACACTTGAGTTGGTCTGATCTCAGTCTCAAATTTGTAGTTTACTCCTGAATGATTTTTTTACTGAAATATCCTCGAGCATTAAAAACAAATAACAATTCTATTTTCATCCAACAGTTGTGTTAACGCCAAGATCCTTCCATCACCAAAGCGTGTCCAATCCTGCACAAAAACGGGTAAACACCAAAAGCTTGACGGCTTGGGCCGCCAGGGGATAGCTCCGGTGTGAGAGTAAGTACAGGCTGAACAAGGTTAACAAGTGGAGGCTATATGCTCTAGTGCTGAAAAGTAATGATATTGTGTGTACCTTATGATCAGGATCAAGCCATGTATTTATAGTATTCTCCCATCCTCGCTAGAATCCATCCCTCATTTGGATTAGGGTTCCCCCGTATATTCTTTTCATAATAGGATTGAACCAAATCTCATAGGATCTAGGAAGTCAAATTAATAACCAAATCCTCTTCCCATAAATATAGTTTCCATATAATTAGGAGTCATCTAAGCATGCCCCATCCGGACCCAAAGTGGTCCAACCGTGGCCAAGCCCAAACCGGGTTTTGGACCCAAAATAATCAGGGCCCAACATTGGCCCCCAGTCTTTCATTAAATGGAACATTTTATCGAAGAGTATATAAAAATTATAGCCCCACAATGCAAATCTGTCCAGCCCCCCTGCTAATAGATCAAACCGGACTAAGAATTGAAACTCTCCGGCCGAGCCCAAGGAGTGTCCCATCCGACATCAGCCCAAACCACAATGGCCCAACAGCCTAACCTAAGCAGCCCCCCAGTCCAAAAGACCGGAGCAGCCCAATCGCCCCCCAAGACAAACCCTTGGCATCCTCACGTGCCCCATCATCTCCTCCATTAATGAGTCGTCCCTTGGGATTCGGGAACAGCCCCAAAAAAGACATAACAAAACCCCTCCTCTCACAATCATTTCTTTACCATTTTCAAAATACTCCATCTCCCTCTCAGATCTCTTTTTCTTACTAGAACAACAACTCTATTTCTTTCAAAGGTCAAGCAAATGGCAGCACCCTCCGATACTCCTCCTTTCTCCGCTGAACCCATCGTCACCATCCCCTTTTCCACCATTCCGGCCCCAATCAGTTCTAGCCACTGCTTCTTCATCTTCTGCTCAGACCCCCTTCCCAATGCTGTCCTCTTCGATTCCACCACCATGGCCACCACCAGCCAAACTCCTCCTCCAACCATCGATCCACTGGAGACTGACACCCAAAAAGTTATTCGCGAATATTCTGACGAGGCTAAATTTCCCCATGCCAACACCCCCTTGAAACTCTTCGACGATGATGTCATTCGAAAATATTACCAGATTCCGGCCACCCACTCAATGAAAGCCCCCTTAGCCACCGACCGGATGTACCACTCATCCAACGGCTGGACCGTCGTACCCTTAACCTTGATGGAAAAAGGGGTTCGGTTCCCAGTCCACGCCTTCGTCATAACCTTCTTAGGGTTCATCGGCATCGGCTTTAGCCAACTGGTGCCGAACTCCTACATCAGTATCATCGCTTTCATTGCCTTCTGCCAAGAAGCCGAAGTGCAACCCTCCATTGACCTATTCTTCGCTCTATATCAATTGACAGGGTCCCGTGAACCAGGCTTCAAAGCCTTCAACAAAATTTTCAACAAATCGAACGCCAAGATAGAGATATGCCCTCTAATGGATGCCCCCTCCAGCAACAAAGGATGGCACACAGAGTGGTTCTTCGTCCGAGGGCTAGAAACTCACAAACTGCCAGGCTGGGCATCTCTCAGACGACCAAACCTCTACATGGGTGACATCTCCTCCGATCGAGTAATAGATATTGCCAAAATAATTGAGAAACTACCCGCGAAGGAATGGAGCCACACCTTACTGACCAAGCAAGCTTGGCTCTATGACCATAACCGTAAGTCACTGAACTCTTATCTGTTAAGCCCTTTACATTATAATCATTGCTAATGCCTTCAATTCTGCAGTATCCCTCATTAAACCTACGACAACCGAACGCCGCGATTTGGACGAATACCTTTCGGGCAGACGCCATGCCAAATCTGCTGAAACCCCCACCATCACAAGCCCAGCTGCCGAAGCCCAAACTTCTAACATGCAAACCACCGAAGCCATATCAACCAAAGTCATCCTAACTACCCGGAAGAAAATGAAAGGCAACAAAAATTCCTCCAAGATAAAAGCCAACCCCCGCCAGCTATTCCGGGAAACCTCCGAGACCTGCCTGTAGAAGAAAGAGTTCAGATCCTTCGAGTTAAGACCATACGTGCCAAGGTAAACTCCTGACCGTCGAAGACCTGAGAGTCCCCCCGTCTGAAACAACCACTCCTACCTCCGAAGCTGACCCTAACCTTACCACAAACCTAAGCCAAAAGCGCAAACCCACGAAAGATAATACCTCCGAACCGCCCCCTCAAAAAACCACACACTGAACAACCACCTTCTTCATCTTAACCCTTTCCTACGCCTCCACCAGAATACGAGCCGATCTGAAAGTCGTTCTTCTCCAACAACCCCAACAACTTCCCCTTTGAGGCTTACAAACACTTCGTACTCCCCGCCGATGACGCCAAATTCAAAGACATACCATACCACAACCTCATACTTGACGGCCTCACTCAACAGGGCAGGGTAATCCTCTTTTACTTCTTCCCTGTAATTTTGCCTTTACACTGTGTCCTTTTCTTAGCTTCTGATGTTTTTTCAGACCAACGCTATATGGGGTCGGGTCACTCAAAAGTGGAAGGAGCGCAAAGCCGAGACAAAAAACTTGCAGAAGAAATAGAAGCTCTTCAAGCAGCTCTCCTCCATGAACAAACTGCTAATGCCAAGACAAACCGAACCAACACCTATCTTCAGAATGAAGTATCTACCCTCCAGGCTGAGAACATAAGTCTGAAACGAGTATGTCGCCGGAACCGACACCAAATGCCAAATTCTCATGGAAAAGTCTGAAGCTTGACCAAGCAGAGATCCACCAGCTGAAGCAAAGCAAGCTTGCACTTTAGCAGGAAAATTCTGACTTGAAGAAGCAGGAAAAAGACATTCGTCAGGTGTGCACTTGCTTTGGAGAAAGAGTTTTCCGAGTACAAAGCATCGGGGCCAAGTCTTACTTCTGATTTCCGGCTTCAGATCATCAAGGAATATAGAGAGTCGGCCGAGCTAAACGCGGAGATAGCCAAAATGTTTTCTGAAGGTTATGAGGCTTGTCGAACCAAAGGCAAAGCTAAAATGGTTGAGCGCTCTGTGAATCCAGCCCTGCTGGATACATCGGACTCTGAAGAAGATACTAATGACGATCCGACTTCAGATTAGGATAACTTATGTAAAAATCCGATCTCCCTGTAAATGTTAGTTTTATCAATGGAAAAAATGTCTATCTTTTCATATTATTTCCCGAACTGCATTTATGTCAAGCATATATAACACTTAATCTAAGAAAGAGTTATAAACAATTAAAGCATTAAAACATTACTTGCTCCCCAGAGCTGAATAAATCCAACCTTATAACTGGCAACCTCGTTCTTTCCAGTGAACCGAACAGGTTTTAACCAAAAATATTCACTTCACTTCTAAGAGGCGAAGGAATCTAACCTTATACTACTTGGCGACCTTTGTTCTCTCCGAGAGCTGAATATGTTCAACCAAAAATATTCACGTCGCTCCTAAGAGGCGAGAGAATCCCACCTTATACCAATGGCAACCTATTCTCTCTGAGAGCCGAACATGTTCAACCAAAAATATTCACTTCGCTCTTAAGAGGCGAAGGAATCCCACCTTATACCAATGGCAACCTGTTCTCTCCGAGAGCCGAACAGATTCAACCAAAAATATTCATGTCGCTCCTAAGAGGCGAAGGAATCCCACTTGATACTAATGACAACTTGTTCTCTCCGAGAGTCGAACAGGTTCAACCAAAAATATTCACGTCGCTCTTAAAAGGAGAGGGAATCCCACCTTATACCAATAATCTGGTCCGCTACGAGGAGTTGGACAGATGTAGACCAAACACAAAGAACAACACTGCTGGAGAAAAATGCTTCTTTTATTGATAATCCCTGGCGCTATTATAGACCCTTGACTCTGACTTCTGCCCTACTGAAAATATTTCCTTAGTCTTCCTGCATACCAAGTATTCTTGATCTCTGACACATCCATTGCTCGAAGCCGATAGGTGTCATGCTTCGGTACCTCGATGATCTTATATGGGCCTTCCCAGTTCGGCATCAATTTCCCCTGATTCTGAGGCATAGAAGCTTCCACCTCCCGAAGGACAAAATCCCCTACTTCGAACCTTCTGAGCTTTACAACTTTATTATAATACTTAGCCACCCTTCGCTGATATGTAAGTGAGCTTCACCAGGGCAACTTCTCTGACCTCTTCCAATAAATCTAGGTTGGCCCGAAGTCCATCTTCGTCGAACACCTCCTGGAACCTGACTGACCCGAAGAGAAGTAGATCCAATCTCCACCGATACTAGAGCATCTGTACCATAAGCCAATCTGAACGGAGAATCGCCGGTGGTAGATCGAGGTGTGGTCCGATAAGCCCATAGGACACTGAGCAATTCTTCAGGCCATCTTCCCTTTACCTCATCAAGTCTTCTCTTGATCCCATTCAACAAAGTTCTGTTAGTTACCCCAACTTGACCATTCGACTGAGGATGTGCTACTGAAGTCTTTCTATGATGTATGCCCAGTTCTGCCAATAATGCCTCGAACTTGGCACCCACGAACTGTCGACCATTATCCTGAAACCACCGCCATAGGTATGCCGAACCGGAGCACAACACACTCCTTCAAGAATTTCAAACACTCCTATTCTGTAATCAGCCGAAGGGGTTTGGCCTCCACCCACTTGGTCATGTAATCGATGGCAACGATGACACAGCTGACCTGTCCCTTAGCTTTTGGTAATGGACCCAGTATATCAACCCCCCAAACAGCGAAAGAAATAGGTGATAATACCGAGTATAATTCTTCTGGCAGCTGATGAGTGATAAGGCTATTTAGCTGACACTTCGGACACTTCTTCACAGTACTCAGTCGCCTCTTTGAATATTGTGGGCCTAGTAGTATCCCTGCCGAAGTACTTTGTATGCCAAAGACTTCGCCGCCATATGATCACAGCATATCCCCTCATGAACTTCCCGAAGGGCGTACTCCGCCTCTGATGGAATCAGGCACTTCAACAATGGGGACGAATAAGCCTTTCGATACAAATCTCCATCTATGAGCACAAAGTTTGAGCTTATGTGCTTTAGTTTTCTTTGCTAATAGTAGATCTGATGGTAACACGCCATCAGCTAGATACTCCAGATATGGAGCCATCCAGCAAGTTGATCGTTCAATGCACATAACCTCAGTGTGCTAAACACTCGGCTGATTCAAAACCTCAAGGTAGACCGACCCACTAAATTTGCTTAGCCTCAGTCGTAGCCAACCTCGCCAGTGCGTCGGCTATCATATTATTCGACCGATCTACCCTTGAAACTCAAATGACTCAAACATCTGCAGCCGATCCTTTGTCTCTGCTAAGGATCTCACCATTATGGTCCCTTGAGCTTCATATTCCCCCAAAATCTGTTTGACAACCAGCTGTGAGTCACTGAAGATGATCAACCTATGCACCTCAAGACTTTTTGCTAGTCGCGAACCCTGCCAGAACGGCTTCATACTCAGCCTTGTTGTTTATAGCCTTGAACCCGAATCTGATCGCCTGCTACACCTTGAACCCTTCTAGACTAGTTAAGATGACATCAGCCCCACTAACATCAGAAGTGGTCGAACCATCTTTATACAGAGTCCAAGAATACTGCCCCGGCTGAACCACTGCAACTGACCTCTCGGCCTCATCGGCCTATTCCAAGCTGTCGTCCGCTTTGGAGAACGAACACTCCACCATAAAGTCAGCTAATGCCTGTCCTTTAATAGTTGTCCTCGTATGGTAATCTAGTATGAACTGCGACAGCTCCATGGTCCATGTTGCCAGCCTTCCCGAGACCTCTAGTTTGTCCTAGAACCTTTTTTAATGGTTGATCCGTATATGCCACTATCAACCGACCCTGGAAATAGTGCCGAAGCTTCCTGCTGGCTATCACTAGGGCATAAGCAAACTTTTCCAGGTTCAGGTACCTTGTTTTTGCATTCCTTAAGGATGGTTTACATAGTAAACCGGGTGCTGCTTACCCCCAATCTCCCGCACCAAAACTGATCCTACAACTAACGAACTTGCCACCAAATACAAGTACAACGGCTCGGTAGGAACGGGCTTCACCAACAAAGGCGTCATAGACAAAATACCTCTTTATCCCTTGAAAAGCATTTTCACATTCCAACGTCCACTGAAATCTCATCGCATTCTTTGGCCCTTTCAACGTATCAAAGAACGACAAACACCTCTCTGCGGATTTAGACATGAACCTTCTCATAGCTGCTATCCGACCCGTCAGACGCTGAACATCCTTGTATGACTGTGGAGACTTCATGTCCAGAATAGCTTTAATCTTCTCCGAATTCTCCTCTATACCTCTTTGGCTGATCATATACCCCAGGAACTTCCCTGCTCCCAGTCCGAAGGTGCACTTGGTAGGATTCTGTTAGAGTTTATGCCCTAGAGGCCAATTCTTTGATGTAATTGCTTAACATTTTTCATATTATATTTGATTGAATAAATGAATTATTTTATTATGGTTTTATTTACTGCGTTATATAAATGTTAACATAATAAAAGTCCTTAGAATAGTGATACAAATTATATGGCTTCAAGTATGTGACTTGAACATGAGATCATATATTTACAATTAGTATCATTACTCTTAAATGTCCCTAGTCGAGTGTCACTGTTAATGGGACAACAATGATACATTGAGACTAGTATGTGGATTGACTGATGGCCAAATCTCATTGGTCATAAATATATAAGATATTGAGTCAATGCATAGGTACATGTTAGAGAACAATGTACTGGACAGACCCACCATGAGAATTCTACATGGAGCATTATGCAGAGTGTCATAAGCAATTCTCATAATGACAATGATGTAATGATCCTCCGACCTCAAATCACTATATTACTACACAGGAATTTATGTACTTTGATATCATCAAAAGTCACCTTTAATAGGGTGAACAATAAAGGTGATTATTGGGTACATCATGAATCGTGTGAGGAATATGAATGATCTAGATGGAATTTAACCCTCCTATATATTAGGGGTGATATCCATATGCCTCTGATTGAGTAGGACTATGAAATGCATGGCCATGTTCAAATAGTGATTTATTTCATATAGTCTACTCATCGATCAAGAAAACTCAGATTAAATTATGAAGAGGATGACACATTCCATGCCTCGAGTTTAATCTAGGATGTTAAGGTTAAAAGGATTAAATTACATTGAAACATTAGTCACGAAAAGGTTGTATCGAATCACCGATCTTATTATTATTTGGGTAGCAGTGATGCATTACTAGATGCCGCTCACTGTTTATAATTTTATAATATGATTTTAAAATTATTGCCAACATAATAATAACTTATAGGGTCACACGCTTAGAACGTAATTAAAAGGGAATTAATTTAAATTGTAAGGATTTAAATATATCAATATGATTGATAGTATTTAAATTACGAATTTAAATTAATAGGATAATTTGTATATATATGTATATTAATTAAGTAAGACTTAATTAAGATATAATATATATATATAAATTCGGATTTTATTTTTCTAATTGGATTAGGTTTTGGTTAACTCCTTTAACTGCTATATATATGATATATCAGCCGTTTTTAGGGGATTCATTATAAACCCAAACCCTAGTCGCTCTTAGAGAGAGACTAGAGAGAAAAACTTGAAAAGTCCAGATCCTTGGCGGCTAGTACCGCAGCCTTCCTTGCTGCAGATCGTGTGACGATTCGCGGGACGTTCGTGTGGATACCGTAGAGACGCAGTTCCTTTGGATTACGTTGAAGATTCGAAGCTGTTCCAGAATCTCCATCATCTCCGTTCATGCTTGAATAATCGGTAAAACAGATCTAAACATCTAAATTAATATGTTTTCGCATGGATCCTGTTTTAGGGTTTTGAAAAAATTTTAATTTTCGCTGCGTTTATGTGCTGAAATCCCTACAAATTCAACCTCAAGTTGTAATGCCTAACTGTCTGAAAACAATCCTCCAAGTCATCCAAGTGGCCTAGGACTGACATGTTTTTGACAATCATGTCGTCTACATATACTTCCATGCTCTTTCCCAACTGTTTTCTGAAGACGTAGTTCATCATCCTCTGGTAGGTGGCTCCCGCGTTCAGCAATCCAAAGGTCATCTTTTTGTAGGCATATACCAACCGATGTGTGATGAAAGTCGTCTTCGGGATATCCTCCTTACACATCGAGATCTATTGAAATCCCGAGAACGCATCCATGAAGCTGAGCAGAGCATACCCCGAATTAGCGTCGATAAGCTGATCGATGTGTGGTAGAGGGTAGAAGTCCTTCAGGCATGCCTTGTTTAGGTAGGTATAATCGATGCAGACACGCCATTTCCCATTCTGTTTTCTGCACCAATACCACGTTGGTCATCCACTCTGGATAGTCGATCTCAAAAATGAAGTCTACTACCAACAGCTTCGTTATCTCTTCGTCAATTATCCTCTGCCTCTCCGTATCGAAGATCCTCCTCTTCTGCCGAACTGGTTTCTTTGCCAGATCCACGTGCAGCCTGTGCTCTACCACCTTCAGATCTACCTCGGGCATGTCACTGGGACCCATGCGAAGACATCTACGTAGCTCTGCCATAATTCCACCAGGTGGGTACAAAAAGGTTCCGACAATCCCGACCCGATCCTCACTGTCTTGTCCTGCTTCCCTGGTATCAGCTCTATCTCCTCTGTCTCCCCTGCCTGGCATGACTAATGGGCTCTGTGCTGCTCTCTGTAAAGGGCTCGATCTCTATCACCATAGTCTGCTTCTGTTTGCTTACCCATACTCCCGAAGTGATCAGCGAGTTCCGGTAGCATCTCTTTGCCATATCAATGTCTCCGGCTATCTCCCCGACCCCATGTGTGACACCCCCAAAATAGGTTCAATACCAACCCATTCTGAGTCACCAAATACATGGTACAGAATTCAAATACAATCTTTTATAGCATACGGTCGTGCAAACTACGACCACATAAACTATGAATTTCAATACAAATCGTATATAATACGAAATATAAACATTCAAATTCACTCCTTATTAATTACAATCATTATCCCACTATTTTATAGAATAGTGAGGACTTCTACTGATCTAACTCTGACCATCACTCTGATCCCCGACTAGTACCCGCGATATTCTCATTTCCTGAAGAGAACAATGAAAGAAAAGGGTGAGCTCAACTAGCCCAGTAAAGAATATTATGATTAAGATAATGAAGAATAAATTATCATTAGTCTTCAACAAATCAGATAAAATATTATGGACAACCAATTTTAGATCAATAACTGCAGCGAAAATGGCAATTCATTAGAAGAGTTAAGTAGAGAATGATAATCTTCTATAATTTAAAAGTCTATCATCAATATTTTATACCTGTAACATCAATCAATATTCATCTCGAATCAAATATTCATCTTTTGCACTACAACCAAAGATATTCATTTGTATCACCAGTTGGTCATGTTCATCTCAACACCTGTCCATCTTTGCACTACGGGCCAAAGATATTCATCAGGTAATCATACATCTTTGCACTACAGGCCAAAGATATTCATCAAGTAATCATTCATCTTTGCACTACAGGTCAAAAATATTCAGTTATATCACCATTTATGACTGAGAATGATGAAAATAATACGAATAACGAATCTAGTGAAATAAAGAACTAGATGAAGCGTAAAACTCAAGGAATTTCTGATCATTTCAGAAATTCTAGAAGCAATACTTACCATAGTAAGTTTAGAGTTAGGAATCTGAAATGAAATAATATACAAAACTGCAATTGAATTTTCACCCGTCTGGCGGTAGTCCGCTCAGACAGATTATTTTTATAATTTAATAACAACTGAATACGAAGGGTTATTCACCAGGCATGTGGTAGTCCGCGTAGATAGGTTATTCCCATAGAATAATAAAGAATGGAATAACAATAGAATTTCACCATACATGCGGTAGTCCGCGTAGACAGGTTATTCCAACAGAATAATAAAAAATGGAATAACAACCCTTACGAATATTGAAATAAAATAACTCTCTTCATGAATACGAAAGAAATAATACCCCTTACCTTAAAAATTTGAAGACTGCACTAGTGTAATAGCAGAATACTCTTCTTCTTTCTTTCTTATTCTCTCTATACTTTCTCTCTCTATAGCTTTAGTGAATTAGTGAGAAATAACGAAGAAATGAGCTTCTATTTATAGGCTCGACAGAGTAAGGGTAAAATAGTCTTTTTATCATATTTTATGACATCATCGCTTACATCATCGATCTTATGACATCATTGCTTACCTCATCACTCCGATGACATCCTTGCTTACCTCATCGCTCCGATGACATCATTGTTTGCATCATAAGAGTTCAAATTTAATTTGTACTCTTCCACCTCGTTTAACTTTTATACCATGAATTTACTATAATAATGTTACCATTCAAATTATAAAAATTATACTATTATATAATCATATCATACTACTATAATGTAATATTATAATAATATATTTGAATGAATTATTTTATCGGACAAGATAAAATACCAACTTTCAACAAATGTCATATGTTAATAATTCCTCCGTTTAAATCCACATTGAATAAATATTTCCTTATCTTATATATCAAAAATTAATTATTCACAAATAATATTACAGAACTACAATATTGACAACCAGGTCGTTCCCAAGAAAGAGGGGGCCTTCCGATAAGGATTTCTCCTTACTGGCGCGCAATTAACCCTTTCCTAGATAGAACTTCCTTAGACATTGCCAATAATGCTATCTAATAATATTATTCAAATAATATGAATTATTAATTTGATAATTTGAAATAATGTGCAATGACAATTATTAAATCAATAATATAAAATAGCAAAGTAGCACTTATTGATATAAAATATCAACATAGCAAATATTGAACCAATAAAATATTATGCAATTATTGAATCAATAATATAAAATATTGAACAGTAATTACTGTAACAATAATTGAGTAAGTGCCTTCCTACGTAAGAATCAATAATTTGAAAATATTGTGCAATATCGTGTGCTACTGTGCAATACCACGTATTACTGTATTTTAACCACCGGGTATTTCAACAGTACTAACAGGTAACAGTTTTGCCGTTATTTTTATAAAAAGGTTACTTCTATCGCTTTTTATATTCGACATTCATTCCGTTGTGGGGTTCACCAATGACTGCGCCGTCGTACGAATATTCTCCGACAAAAAGAATATTCCTCGACCAAACGAATATTCCCCGACATAACGAATATTTTTTTACCACTTGCTTACTTTGTAAACTTTTCACATTTCACCCATAACTTATCACATTTATCAAATCAACACCTTACTATTTCAAAATAATATATAAAGAAAATTAAATTTTATTCATAAAATTTGAGGTCTTACAACCTCCTCTCCTTATGAAATTTCGTCCTCGAAATTGACGTACGTACCTGGTATGTCGAAAACATGAGGATACCTCGTTTTTATTTTCAATTCTTACTCCCAGGTCATTTCCTCGATATCATAGGTTCCTCCACAAAACTTTAACTTGAGGTATAACCTTTGAGCGTAGGACATGTTCCTTCCTATCCAAGATCTTAACAAGTACCTCCTCGTATGTTAAATCTTCGGCTATCTCATCTGGTTCTAACTCAATAATGTGGTTTGGATCTTTCACATATTTACGAAGCACAGATATATGAAAAACGTTATGAACACGAGATATGCTTGGAGGTAAGGCGAGTCTATAGGCCACATTTTTTACTCGGTCAAGAATTTCAAATAGACCAATGAATCGTGGGTTGAGCTTTCCTCTCTTTCTGAATCTTGTAACTCCTTTCCTTGGAGCAACACGTAATAATACATTATTACGTACTTTAAACTCCACGTCCCTTCGATGAAGATCAGCATAATTCTTTTGTCGATCTTGTGCAGTTTGTATACGTTGCTGGATCATTTAAATCTTTTTCGTAGTCATACGTACCAACTCCGGTCCCAACAATGTTGCTTCACCCACCACGTCCCAGCATACTGGAGAACGACATTTTCGTCCATACAACGCCTCGAATGGAGCCATACCTATACTTTCCTGATAACTATTGTTGTAGGAGAATTCCACCAATAATAAATACTTGTCCCAACTTCCTTTGAAGTCTAGAACATAGAGTCTCAATAGATCTTCAAGAGTTTGAATAGTTCTTTCCGATTGTCCGTCCGTTTGAGGATGATATGCCGAACTGAATCGTAAATCCATGCCCATAGCTTTCTGCAAACTAACCCAAAATCGTGAAGTGAATCTTGGGTCACGATCCAAAACTATGAATACTGGCATGCCATGCAATCTCACAATCTCATTTATGTACATACGAGCAAGACGTTCCAGTGAATAAGTCTCTCGTATAGGCAAGAAATGAGCCGACTTGGTTAATCTATCTACAATAACCCAAATCGCATCTATACTTTGAGAAACCTTGGGAAGACCCGTAACGAAATCCATGGTAATGTGTTCTCACTTCCACTTTGGAATCTCAAGTGGTTGCAATGGACCCTTTGGCACTTGATGCTCCGCCTTAACACGTTGACACGTTAAACTCCTCGAGATGAACTCTGCGATCTCTCTCTTCATATTGCTTCACCAAAATATATGTCGAAGATCACGATACATTTTGGTACTTCCAGGGTGGAATTACAAACAGTGTGTTATGTGCATCCATCATGATTATATACTTCAATTCAGAGTCGTTAAGAACACAAAGTCTGAATTTGACTCGAAGTATTCCCTCTGCATCGATTCTTGCTTCTGGAATATCACCTTCTTACATCTTCTTCTTCGTATTCATCAGCTCCGGGTCTGTAGCTTGAGCAACTTTAACTCTATCAATTAAAGCTGGTTCTACGCGTATACTTGACATCATCATGTGGGTCCTTGGAGTCTTGAACTCTATCTCCATTCTTTGTACGTCATACAAAATGGGGTCCTTGTGTTGACAGTATCGCACTCGTTCTCGCATGTGATCTTCTACTCAACGCGTCAGCTACTACGTTCGATTTTCAAAATCTTTCAACAGCTCCAACCAACGTCGTTGTCGCATATTGAGTTCGTTCTGGGTGAAGAAATATTTTTTAGATTTTTGGAGTATATTAGGATGTCATCCATAATGACAACCATGAAATGATTCAAATATTTCTTAAATATTTGGTTCATCATGTCCATGAACGCAGCATGGACATTGGTCAATTCGAAAGATATAACTAGAAATTCATAATGCGTGTATCGAGTTCTAAAGGCAGTCTTTGGAATATCCTCAGTTTTAATCTTCAGCTGATGATATCCAGAACGAAGATCGATCTTTGAAAAAAATTGTGCACCTTGCAACTGGTCGAACAGGTCATCAATACGAGGTAACGGATACCTATTCTTGATGGTGGCATGGTTCAACTCCCGATAGTCCATACAAAGTCGCATACTCCCGTCTTTCTTCTTTACGAATAAAACAGGAGTACCCCAAGGAGACGTACTAGGAACGTATAAAACCGATGTCTAACAAATCCTGTAGTTGGACCTTTAACTCCTGAAGTTCAATAGGAGCCATTCGATATGGGATTTTAGAAATGGATTTTGTACCGGACTCAAGGTCCATAAAGAATTCAAATTCACGTTCTGAGGTAGACCAGGAAGTTCTTCGGGACATACATCAGGAAACTCATTAACAACAAAAATATCATTCAAATCTGATGTATTCTGATTTAAATCAGTGACATGGGCTAAGAAAGCTTGACATCCGTTTTTCAATAAACGAATAGATTTATGACTTGAAATGACATTGATTAATTTTAGTGGTCTGGTTGTTTGAAAAAAACTAACAACCTTACGAACAATCAATTTTGACATGATGAGTGGTTAACCAGTCGATTCAAAAAATCACATCAAATGCAAGTATTTTCAAATATATAAAATCCACAGGTAGAGTGAGGGTGCCAATTTGAATCAAACAAGATTTGTAAACTGTGAATGTAACAAAGGTTTTCTTAACGGAGTTTCAACAGATAAGTCAAAGTCTAATTTCTCAGGAGTCAAAGTTCAAACGTTGAGCACAAGCAGGTGAAATAAAAGAACGGGTAGCACCGGTATCTAATAAGGCATAGGCTTCGCAAGAGTTTATGATTAGCTTACTCGTGATCACCTCATTCGGGTTCCTCGCGTTTTGGGCAGATACGACAAACGCTCTTCCAGGAACCACCGACTTCGGGACAGCCTTCGGAGTCACCATCCCAGCAGGACTTAAGTTTGCCATAAAGCACATTCCACCCTCAACTGCTTCGTCGCACTCCTGATCCATGATTTGAATTATTATTCTTCGATCCATATCGAATTGGGGTTGACCGCTATGCACAGGGTAATTCCAAACTCGATGTTGCATTCTCCCAATTGCTGTCCAAAAAGTAAAATCCATGTCGTCTATTTTGGACTTCTTGGATCGAACGTCTCTTTCTAAAATATCAACGCATCGTGCGGCTTTTACCCATGCATCTTCAATTCTCACTCGTTCAGTTGCTTCTTCTTTCACTTGATCGTTGACATTTGCATTTTCAGATTCCAGCTCTAATATCATATGTTCTCCAGAGAGAGCTTCTGTTCAAGCCTCGCATATCGAGTAGCAAAATCTTGAATTTCTGTATCCTTTTCTTGAATTAGTTTTATCCCTTTGTTCCACGGACGCCTGCCGTTCTTCACCCTATTCTTCTAACTCATGAATACGATTTTGCAGTTCTATATTTCGATCATAAAATTTTTCTAATAAATCTTCCTCAGGTTCCTCTTCTTCCTCACTCTCAGCTGCAACATCTGCGATTAGCTCGGTTGCAACTATTAATTCTTCACTCACCACATGAATATCTCTAATTTCTTCTTCGCCTGACATCCTCAAATACTGCCATAAAACAAGGGTTAATTAAACAAATTGTCATATCACATATCAACCCTATGTTCTGACCGACCAATAACAATTAAGCTTAAGTAGGATACACTAGCAAAGTTTTACTCGTCTCTCCCCTCCTAGTTCTATTCCCAGATCTCCGCCAGAGATCATATCCTTAAGCTTTGATACCAACTGTGACGCCCCCAAAATAGGTTCAATACCAACCCATTCTGAGTCGCCAAATACATGGTACAGAATTCAAATACAATCTTTTATAACATACGGTCGTGCAAACTACGACCACACAAACTGTGAATTTCAATACAAATCGTATATAATACGAAATATAAATATTCAAATTCACTCCTTATTAATTACAATCATTATCCCACTATTTTATAGAATAGTGAGGACTTCTACTGATCTAACTCTGACCATCACTCTGATCCCCGACTAGTACCCGCGATATTCTCATTTCCTAAAGAGAACAATGAAAGAAAAGGGTGAGCTCAACTAGCCCAGTAAAGAATATTATGACTAAGATAATGAAGAATAAATTATCGTTAGTCTTCAACAAATCAGATAAAATATTATGGACAACCAGTTTTAGATCAACAACTGCAGCGGAAATGACAATTCATTAGAAGAGTTAAGTAGAGAATGATGTCTACTATCTTCTATAATTTAAAAGTCCATCATCAATATTTTATCCTTGTAGCATCAATCAATATTCATCTCGAATCAAATATTTATCTTTTGCACTACGGCCAAAGATATTCATTTATATCACCAGTTGGTCATGTTCATCTCAACACCTGTCCATCTTTGCACTACGGGTCAAAGATATTCATCAGGTAATCATTCATCTTTGCACTACAGGTCAAAGATATTCATCAAGTAATCATTCATCTTTGCACTACAGGTCAAAGATATTCAGTTATATCACCATTTAGGACTGAGGATGATAAACAATACGAATAATAAATCTAGTGAGATAAAGGACAAGTATTAGAATTTATCCAGAGTTCAAGAATGAAGATCAAAACTTGGATCCAATCAAAGATGATTTGGAAGAAAAAAAATATTTTTTTTACCGTGAATAGTATCCCATGAATAGTAACTCGTGAATAGTAACTCGACATGAAAAGATAAAAATTCCACAAGAAAGTTCAGACCAATATTCCAGTGAAATGATATTAGATGAAGCACAAAACTCAAGGAATTTCTGATCATTTCAGGAATTCTAAAAGCAATACTTACCGTAGTAAGTTTAGAGTTAGGAATCTGAAATGAAACAATATACGAAACTGCAATTGGATTTTCACCCGTCTGGCAGTAGTCCGCTCAGACAGATTATTTTCACAATTTAATAACAACTGAATACGAAGAGTTATTCACCAGGCATGCGGTAGTCCGCGTAGACAGGTTATTCCCACAGAATAATAAAGAATGGAATAACAACAGAATTTCACCATGCATGCGGTAGTCTGCATAGACAGGTTATTCCAACAGAATAATAAAGAATGGAATGACAACCCTCACGAATATTGAAAGAAAATAACTCTCTTCATGAATACAAAAGAAATAATACCCCTTACCTTAAAAATTTGAAGACTGCACTAGTGTAATAGCAGAATACTCTTCTTCTTTCTCTCTTATTCTCTCTATACTTTCTCTCTCTATAGCTTTAGTGAATTGGTGAGAAATAATGAAGAAATGAGCTTCTATTTATAGGCTCGGCAGAGTAAGGATAAAATAGTCTTTTCGCCATATTTTATGACATCATCGCTTACATCATAGATTCTATGACATCATTGCTTACCTCATCACTCCGATGACATCCTTGCTTACCTCATCGCTCCGATGACATCATTATTTGCATCATAATAGTTCAAATTCAATTTGCACTCTTCCATCTCGTTTAACTTTTATACCATGAATTTAATATAATAATGTTACCATTCAAATTATAAAAATCATACTATTATATAATCACATCATACTACTATAATGTAATATTATAATAATATATTTGAATGAATTATTTTATCGGACAAGATAAAATACCAACTTTCAACAAATGTCACATGTTAAAAATTCCTCCGTTTAAATCCACATTGAATAAATATTTCCTTATCATATATATCAAAAATTAATTATTCACAAATAATATTACAGAACTACAATATTGACAACCATGTCGTTCCCAGAAAAGAGGGGGCCTTCCGATAAGGATTTCTCCTTACTGGCGCGCAATTAATCAACCCCTTTCCTAGACAGAACTTCCTTAGACATTGCCAATAATGCTATCTAATAATATTATTCAAATAATATGAATTATTAATTTGATAATTTAAAATAATGTGCAATGACAATTATTGAATCAATAATATAAAATAGCAAAGTAGCACTTATTGATATAAAATATCAACGTAGCAAATATTGAACCAATAAAATATTATGCAATTATTGAATCAATAATATAAAATATTGAACAGTAATTACTGTAACAATAATTGAGTAAGTGCCTTCCTACGTAAGAATCAATAATTTAAAATATTGTGCAATATCGTGTGCTACTGTGCAATACCACGTATTACTGTATTTTAACCACTAGGTATTTTAACAGTACTAACGGTAACAGTTTTGCCTTTATTTTTATAAAAAGGTTACTTTTGTCGCTTTCTATATTCGACATTCATTCCGTTGTGGGGTCCACCAATGACTGCGCCGTCGTATGAATATTCTCCGACAAAAAGAATATTCCTCGACCAAACGAATATTCCCCGACACAACGAATATTTTATAACCACTTGCTTACTTTGTAAACTTTGCACATTTCACCCATAACTTATCACATTTATCAAATCAACACCTTACTATTTCAAAATAGTATATAAAGAAAATTAAATCTTATTTATAAAATTTTGGGCCTTACACTATGCTGAGTAAGGAATTTGATTTTGAAGTGGGGGATTGATGTTACAGCCTGGAGGGCTGTCAGAGTAGGTCTTCCCAAGATCGCGTTATATGCCGAATCCACATACACCAAGAAGAATCTGCACATCATTTCCACCTGCTGTGGAGCTGTGCCGAAGACCACTGGCAGCTCAATGGTTCCTGCAACTTTTACCGGCTCGTTGCTGAACCCATACAATGGTGACTCTTGCTCGATCTCCATTTTTCTCCCGTCCAGGTCCATGCTCTGATAGGCATGTGCATACATTATGTCCACCGAAGACTCATTGTCTATCATCATCATTTTCATATCGACCGATCCCACCTGTGATGTGATCACCAAAGCTCTTTCATGTGGCTCGATCGACTCTGTGGGGTAGTCTACGTCAGTGAAAGATATGACCGAACCCGGGTAATATCTCTCGCGTCTTACGGGTTAGTCGATAACTGACATCACCGAATCCAGATATCCCCGTCGCTTTTTGCCTGCGACCTTTCCCATTGTATCGCTAGTGATAACATCCACTACCTGTCAAACCCCTTGAGTCTGGTTCTGCTGTGGTTGTTGGTCGGTCGGTCGGTCTGGGTCGGGGTATTATTCGTTTGCTGCGCCTTCGCGGCTTCTTGTCCAGACACAAATTGAACCAGACCGCCATGTTGCACGTTCCTTTCAATCAGCTCCCTCAGACCCCAATAGTTATCCGTATAGTGCCCCGCCGCTTCGTGATAGTCGCAATATCTGTTGGGATGCCCTGAACCGGGCCTAAGGCTGTCCTGAGGCCTCTGGTAGCCAAGCTACTTCTTCATGTATTCCAAAATGGCGGCCCGACAGGTATTAAGCTGAGTGTAGACTCTGTTTACCCTATCTTTTGGGGGAGGTGGGCGACCCCCCCTGAACTCCTGTTGTTGTCGTTGTACCGCTTCTGGTAGTTGTTCGATCTGTCGTTCCCGTACCTCTTTGGATTTCCAACGAACTTGCCCTTTTCCGTCTTCTTGTCTTTAGGCTTCTCAGTTGATCCTCGCTTCAAACTTTCCATGGCTTCGTCCATCACTATGAAGCCTTCTGCTTTCTCGAATGCTTAGGCCAGACTCCTCGGGTGGTTGAACATTAATTTCTTAACTAATTTTTTTGACTTCACCAGATCCAGCCCGTTATGGAAGAGCCCTACTGCATGCAAGTCGTTGAGGTCTATCACATGACCTACTCCCTCTCTGAATCTTTTCACGTATTGGCCCAACGTCTCATTAGAATATTGTCTGACCTGGGACAACGATCCAGTCGGCCTTCCTCTTCTCTTGTTACTCTCGAACCGTGCATGGAATTTGTCGCATAACTCTTCCCATGATGAGACCGTGTTTGGGGCTAGTGTCATCATCCATTGTCTGGCGTCCTTCCTCAGGGTTGTAATGAAGGTGTTGCACTTCGCCGCATATGTGTAGTCATAGTAGTCCATCAACCTATTATACGTCTGACTGTGTTCGTAAGGGTCGTCCGTCCCATCATAACTCTCCATGTAAGGCAGCTTCTTGGTGAGGTCTGCTTTTTCTCGGAGAATCTTGGCAGAGAACGGTGAGGCCTTCTTCCCCGAACTCACCTTCACTTGTTGGGCCTCAATCAACTGCTTTTGCATTGCCTCTAACTTTTTGTTCAGCAGCTTTATCCCTGCGAGAGCTGGGCCATCTCGAAGAGTCCCTTTCCCTTCGATCTCTTCGATCTCTGCGAAACCTGTGATCCCTTTCATCTGTAATGCCAGCCCGGGAAGGGCTTCTGTGATCTCTGTCCCTGTTCTGTCGAGGGCTCTCCTGACGATTGCCCTTCGATTTTTGTTCTGATGGTTCTGTTTTCCGATGAGTCTCGTTCTCGTAGGGGACTATTTTCCTTTGGTCTCTACGACCATTGCCTTCCGAACCGTCCTCTCGAGAATGACTCTGGCGCCTCTTTTCGTCGTATCGGGGGCTGTTAGAGCGGTGTGCCCTCGAATGTCCTCCGACTCGACGACCTTCAGATCTGCTCTTATCGCGAGAGCAGCTCCGAAGCCTACTCTCGGTTCTCCTCGTATCTTCAGCATATCTCCCTCGGGGTCGTCTGTCTGGAGACCTTCCCCCATCCTTTGTGGTGAGGGTAGCTAGAGGCCTCGTTCTCTTGCTCGGCTATGTGTACCACCATCTGCATGGCGATCTCCTCCTTCTGCATCATGAGGATTTTCAGAACCTGCTCTGTCTCCTCTATCTCTTTCGCTTTCTGGGCCAAAGCAGTCTTCGTGTCTTCCCGGAGCAGGGTTCGAGACGGTGTGCCTCCTACCCTTCTTCGATCTCTCCCATCCTTGCTGGTCGTGGAGAACAGCTTCCGCCGCGCGCCGTCTTGATCTCCCATCTTGGACCCTGTCGAATTGGTTTGGGGGCCAAGTCGTGTATGGATACTTATGGAAGGCCCCAGCCTATCTTTTACCGGTCCTTTCTGTTAGACTGACGTTGCTGTCGTCGGCTGTCCCATGTCAGAAGCTGCTTTGCTAATCACCATGATTTCGACACGGTGGTTTGCTGGTCGTAATTGAATGAATAGTACTAGAGATCCCTCCTTCTAGCGCCAATGTTAACGTCAAGATCCTTCCACGCGCTTCAATCACCAAAGCGCATCCAATCCTGCACAAAAACGGGTAAACACCAAAAGCTTGACGGCTTGGGCCGCCGGGAGATAGCTCCGGTGTAATAATAAGTATAGGCTGAACAAAGTTAACAAGTGGAGGCTATATGCTCTAGTGCTGAAAAGTAATGATATTGTGTGTACTTTATGATCAGGATCAAGCCATGTATTTATAGTATTCTCTCATCCCTGTTAGAATACATCCCTCATTTGGATTAGGGTTCCCCCATATATTCTTTTCATAATAGGATTGCACCAAATCTACTAGGATCTAGAAAGTCAAATTAATAACCAACTCCTCTTCTCATAAATATAGTTTCCATATAATTAGGAGTCATCCAAGCATGCCCCATCCGGACCCAAAGTGACCCAACCGTGGCCAAGCCCAAACCGGATCTTGGACCCAAAATATTCGGGGCCCAACAAGTTGTATATATTAATAATTGAGAAGAGAACCATTAATTGAATAAAATACATGGTATCAACATTCAACACAGCAGCAGCTAGAAAGGAAGGAAGTTCAGGGCCTTCAAGCTTAGTTGGGAGAATGGGAGTGGTTAGCACAAAGTTAACTTTGATCAATTATTCAATACAATATCGACACGCAAGTTAGAAAGTAATCTCTCTCTGCGTGTCAACACTATATTGGTCAATTAACCCACTTACCATGAAGTTAATTTCATAATAACCGAATCCAAAATGGGATGTTGAATAAAAGGAAAAAGAGACAATAGGATATCCAACCGCAAATCATCGTGTAGATGAATTGTTCCATAGCAAATTAATTGCAGAAAATCAATGAGTTTTATAAACCCAAATTGCTTGATATTTGCCATTGATTAGTCACATCTATTTTTAAATATTAAAATAATATGTATGGATTTCTTTCTCTCTCTTTTTTATTTTTTATTTTCACAAGTAAATATCCAATAATGTGTTTGGATTTCCAAATGAAATACTTTTATATAAAATATCCAATATGCAAAAATTACAAGTATCTCAAACCCATTTAAATAAAAATGTCCAGATCCATTTAGAATTTAATTTGAATACTTTGAAGATTTTAATGATGATTACTTTTATATATATATATATAGCAAGGATCAAGAGCATAACTCTTAAATAGCATAACTCCTTAAAGAGCATAACTCCTCTTTAACGACGGACCAAACCGTCGCTAAATGCGTCGCCATAGGTCCGTCCGTCGCTATATATTGTCAGTCGGATAAGACCTATGGCGTCGGACGGACCTATGGCGACGGACATGCGACGGTTTGATCCGTCGCTAAAGGTGTTATACTTGTTATGTCTTTTAAGAATTATGCTATTGAAATGCTCCATATATATATATGAAATTGATCAAAATAAAATGCACTTTGGATAACCCAAATTATTTTGTTAATAACTATTCCAAAATTAAATAAGGTCATGATGTTAAAAGGGAAATATACTAACATCGAGCCCTAAAAGTTTGTTAAGAGGGAAATAACAATTTCAGAATTACAAGCTGCAACTGAGGTGAAACATTGATGAGCTTGGATTTCTTGATTTTTGATAACAAATTGCACAGGTGAAATTGGAAGAATATGGGATTATATAATTGTACAGGCCATGATATCTTTACAACATGTCGTCGTACTGGTTTTTCTAATCCCTGGCCATTATTCCCTTCACTGGAAATACCAAGGGCATTTTCAGATATCTTAAACCTATCATTTTAACTGAAACACTAATAAAAAATCCATGTTTGAAAATTTTCAGAAATTTGAGTTGAAACGAAACCACTTCCTTCTTCAGCTGATCGGAAATTCGCCTGAAGAAGAGCTAGAAATTTCCAGCTTGGCATCAAAACTAAATGGCTATGCAGCAGAGGTTTGTCCATGGAGGATTCAAAAGAGACTGGATTCAATAGTTTACTCTACCCAGATTATAGGAAAATCCCTAAAAGAAGCAATTATTGAAAACCAAAGCACAAAATCTAAAAATTTAAGCATAATTCAACACTAACAGCAAGAAGATCCAGAAACTCACTTCAAATTTTGTTACATTGCAGTGAATCGACGAGATGGGTGGAGTAATTTTTCGAGATGGGCGGAGTAATTTTTCGAGATGGGCGCCGAACTCTTACTGGCACGAACGAATTTTTCAAGATAGGATTGTTCTCACAGTGAATCGACGAGAGAGTTAGGTTTTGGCTGATAAGATTGTGACGAGAGAGCTCGCACGGTTTTCATTTTTTGTTGATAAAATTGTGAGGAAAGAGAAGAAATAAGGGGATTTAAATAGGTATGTTGGGTATGCAAAATAAAAGATATGCCCTTGATCTCCACTGTACATATGTATAAGTTATACTTTTATTTTGGCTGAAGGAGGTGTGGCTGCGGTTGATGGTAGATTTTGTTGACCTTTTGTAGAGTTTGGGATAGTTATCATGTGTCTTGATGGCCATGATTTTTGTCATTTTTTTCTCTCTAATTGTACACGGGCAACACCTATATACACATGTACTAGGATTCTCTCCATTTTTGTATATTTTTCGTCATCATCTCACTCTCCTGTCAGCATGATATTATATTTCAACACATTTAAAATCTGGACCATGAAATAGTGACTCTCCATTTCACCATTTCATTTGAAATGGAGAGGATCCTAATTCCGGAATACATATATATGTATATTGTTTTGTTTGCGGATGTTCATGCAAAATAGACAAGTTCATTGTTGTAGAAACATGCCTAGGACATTACGTCCATATTTATCTTTCTAGAACTCAAAAACAATCACTACACGCAATATTTTGGTGTGAATTTTGTGTCGATGAGACTAAATGTATTAAATAAAGATGGCTTGATTCTCAAAGGTCCACATATCATCCTTGTGCAAACAAAGCCTTTTTTCCCACTTGGTTGTGGCATTGCACTCGCTATCTATCCTAAACAACATATTAAAGACAACCAAACACTCGTATCATACATTTCATTGAACAATTCACAGCTAAAAGAGACAATCTATTTTAAAAAAATGTATAAGAGGCATAGTAGCACAAACATAATAGGCTTAACAGTGACTCACACCCAAGGAAAACCATCAAATAAAGAAAAACATAATATACATATTCTTCCTTTTATAGGGTTCTGTGGTTTCAGCAGATCATTCATGACCTTGTTATTCATCTTCTTCTTTTTATAGGGTTTTGTGGTATCAGATCTTTTGGTGGGTTGGAAAAATGTATGGCTTTTGCATGAGACTCGGATTGAATATGGTTTGCTGTAGACTAAGTGCAACATTCAGGGAAACCCTTTTTTGTATTTCAATCAATTGAGAACTTATTGAGAGAAGGTACCTTATCTTATTTTAGTTTAGTTTTTATGAATGTACAAAACGGGGCTTCCTCTATTAAAGCATCCACTCTTTAAAAAGTCAGGGACTTTAGATTCAAGTTTTAAGTTCTCATTTGGCTTACAAAATAAATTATGCACTTTTTTGGTTGATAATGCTAGATAGTAATACAATTATCAACTTTGGCAGCTGGTCTATTAGTCCACATTCAGTTTAATTAATGTATTAAGGGTACATATGCTTCAAATCTTTGCAAATTTTAACTCTAAACAACACCACTTACTCTCTTTTTTAATGTATAAGAATCAATTGTTACACTATCCATATAATTTCATACAAACCCATCCATCATTGACTCATAACATAGAAATGACTCTTCCACTTATTTCCTTGAGATAACATATATAGAATATTGGCTAGATCCTATTAACAGATACAATTTTTACTGAACTGAGCAATAATACTAAAGAAAATTTAAATATGGATTCATAACCAGGCCTAGTTTTGAAACTTATTCAATTTAGGATTCATAGGCTCACAATTTCGTATCAAAACAAAGCCATCAAATTGAGTAATTCAATTGAAGAAATATAATGCTAAGAACATATCAAACTAAATATGTAGCAACAACAACCTAAAAACGAAGTCCATATGTAAACTAAATTTACTCAAATCAGCCATCCAAAATACTTGTAACAAAAGGGGGTTAATAAATTTAGTGCACACACACACCTTCAGCATTGCCAGAAACACTTGAAAACCCATAAAGCACCAAAATTAACCAAAAAGCAGCCCAAATCCCCCATACCAAATTACAATTAATAAATTTCCCACTACCAATATCAGCCCTTTATTCATGGTAGCTAAAGTAACAAGTGCGAAATTGAAGCTTGATTATTCATAACAACAAAAATCCAAAGCTTCAAAATGTATGAGATATTTATGAGGAGTAATTGAAATTGAAATGGGAAAACTGATACATGTATGCAGACCAGCGGCGTGGGGTGGTTGGAATCACCTGTTGGGATTTTTTGTGGAGTCTAGTTGTGTTTGATCCAGTTGACGACCCGACCTGAATATTTTATTTTTTGACCCGTTTTGTAGCCCATTATAATTCATGTGCATAAAAGGCAGTTTTGGTGATTAGGGTTTTTTGGGTGTTTCTTGCAGTAGACAGTCCACTTGATGATTGGGTTTTGGATTCAGGAGCTTCGTTTCATACCACTCCACACCGAGAAATCATACAGAATTATGTTGTAGGTGATTTTGGTAAGGTGTATTTGGCTGATGGTGCAACCTTGGATGTTGTGGGTATGGGAGACATCTGGATACTGTTGCCCAACGGGTTTGTCTAGTTACTAGAGAAGGTTTGACATATACCTGGACTGAGGAGGAATTTGATTTCTGTTGGACAGCTTGATGATGAAGGGCATGCAATACTATTTGTTGGTGGTACTTGGAAGGTTACAAAGGGAGCTAGAGTATTGGCTTGTGGAAAGAAGACTAGTACTCTATATATGACCTCAAGTCCAAGAGACACAATAGCAGTTGCTGAAGCAAGTACTGATACAATCTTATGGCACCACAGACTTAGTAGTGAGAAAGGGATGAAGATGTTGTTGTCAAAAAGGAAACTACCAGAATTGAAGTCCGTTGATTTTGACATATGTGAAAGCTACATCATAGAAAAGCAAAAAAAGGTGAGCTTCTTAAAAACTGGCAGGACACCGAAGGCTGAAAAATTAGAGTTAGTACACACTGATTTGTGGGGGCCCTCTCCGGTTGCATCTGTGACGCCCCCAAAATAGGTCTACACCACCACCTATTCTGAGTCGCCAAAAAATATATGGTACAGAATCCAAATACACATCTTTTATATCCAATTGTAGTACACAATACGACCACACATAAAGTGTGAGTTTTAATACGAATATAGTACCCACACTCCTTATCAATGATACGTTACATAAAGATACAATCAATAACTGTTTTAGGAATTAAAATATTTGAAAAATGCTCAAGGAAACCTTTGTACATGGGAGGCCATGCTTCTAAGTTATAATAGATATCATAGGACTTGAGAATTAACCTTGGTTGACCCAATAGATATCAAAGAAGAACGAGAAGATTACTATTTTGTTCATTTCAATGGTGGGTATTCTCTTGTCATATAATTATCTTAATTGTCTCAAACTGAGAATTGTATTCCAACCATACTCCAAAATTATATAGGTAGTGCTCATAGATATAATCATCAAGTGGATGCGTTCAACCATGTCTTATAATAACATGAAGTTGTATGTGGTTAGACATCTTGTATGATAATGGCAACACACCCTTCCAAAGTCGAGTTCACCTCACCTAAGTCGGGTCACCAAAATCAACTGTTAAATGACGTATAAAATACGACACACACATTTAAAATTCTCAATACAATTATATATTGTCATGCTGTTTTATAATGTATTGAGAAACTTCAACGGTCACCGACCATCACTCTATTCCCTTGTTATCCCCGCTCGACCCAACTACACTCTTATTACCTGAAAGGAATTGTGAAGCAAAAGGGTGAGCACAAATAGCCCAGTAAAGAATATTATAACTAAAGATAATTAAATTATCAATAGCCTTCATCAGTAATGAATCAGATCTTTAGTACCTTATCCCTCAACAGGAAAAAATCTGATAGAATACAATAGATAACAAGTTTTAGATCAACAACTGCAGTGGAACAAGCAATCCATTAAAAGAGTTAAATAGACCATAATGTCTATTATCTTCTCCATGTTAAAAGTCCACCAACAATATTTTATCCCTGTAACATCAATTAACAATTCCTGTCCACAATCATGTAGATAATTCATGATCATAAGTATGTTGATAAATTCCTCTTCGCACCCAGAACGAAGATAATTTTCATCACCTGTCTTTACCTGTAACACCAAAGATCATGGTTATACCAAATCACTATTCCTTTTCATAATCATGCTAATAAATTCATCTTTGCACTTAGGCCAAAGATATTCATTTGTAACATCAATGGTCATGATTATACTAGTCTACAGTCTTTAGTCCTAATCATGTTAGTCAATTCATCTTTGTACTATGGGCCAAAGATATTCAACAGTAACATCAACGGTCATGATCATACCAAACACCTGTCCATCTTTGCACTACAGGCCAAAGATATTCAACAGTAATGATCATGATCATACCAAACACTTGTCCATCTTTGCACTACGGGTCAAATATATCAATCAACTGTTCATCTTTGCACTACGAGCCAAAGCTATTCAAGTTTTATATTTCAAAGATAACGATTAAAATTTAATAAGAAGATTTAGGTAATTAAAAATTCAAGTGAAATGATATTAGATGAAATGCAAATCTCAAAGAAATATCTAATCATTTCAGAATTTATAGATGCAATATTTATAACTATGTTGATCAATTCACCTTTGCACTCAAGCTAAAGATATTCAATTGTAAGGTCAATGGTCATGATCATACCAGTCAACAATTCATCTTTGCACTACTGGCCAAAGAGAACCCATAGTCATGGTCATACCAATAATCTACCCATCTTTACACTCAAGTCAAAGAGAACTTTCATCACCATGATTATAAAAATATTATATATGATGAATAGACATAGTAAGAACAATATGATTAAAACATGGATCTAATTTCAAGAGTAAGATTCATAAATCAAAGATAAATTGGACAGAAAAATAAACCATTTTTTGTCGTGAATAGTATCCTGTGAATAGTAATTCGTGAATAGTAACTCATGAATAGTAACTCGTGAATAGTAATTCATGAATAGTAACTCGTGATTAGTACTCAAATAAATAGTAACTCGTGAATAGTGACTCGTGAATAATAATTCGTGAATAGTAACTCATGAATAGTAACTCGTGAATAGTAACTAGTGAATAGCATTAGAATGAAAAGTACCCCGACATGAAAAGGTAAAACTTTCAGAATAAAGTTCAGACCAATATTCTGATGAAATGATATTAGATGAAGCGCAAAACTCAAGGAATTTCTAATCATTTCAGAAATTATAGAAGCAATACTTACCAGAGTAAGTTTAAATTTAGGAATCTGAAATGAAATATTATTACTTACATACTATAGAGTATGGAAGAAAATAATATTTCTTACGAATATTGAATGGAAACAACATCCTTTATCCTTTACAAATACGAAAGTAATAATATCCCTTACAAATACGAAAGCAATAATACCCCTTACGAGTATAAAATAACATCCTTTATCAAAATATCCTTTACGCAAAATAATATCATTTACGAAAAATAACCTCCTTTACGAAACTTAATAACATCACTTACCTCAGTAGAATACTGAATCTGACTGAAATATATCGAATATTATGTGACGCCCCCAGAATAGGTCCAGTCAATCCAACCCATTCTGAGTCGCCAAATACATGGTACAGAATTCAAATACAAACTTTATATCATACGGTCGTGCAAAATACGACCACACAACTGTAAGTGCCAATACAAATATGTAGAAAATATTAAGATTCAAACTAAGTCCTCATTACAATTATTATCACACTATTTATCAGAAATAGTGAGGACTACTACTGCTCTAACTCGGACCATCACTCTGTTCCCCGACTAGTCCCTGCGACATTCTCATTTCCTGAAGAGGACAACAGATGAAAAGGGTGAGCTCAACTAGCTCAGTAAAGAATATTATGACTAAGATAATGAAAAATAAATTATCGTTAGTCTTCAATAAATCAGATAAAATATAATGGACAACCAATCTTAGATCAATATTCGCAGCGAAAATAACAATTCCTTAGAAGAGTTAAGTAGAGAATGAAGTCTACTATCTTCTATGATTTAAAAGTCTATCATCAATATTTTATCCCTGTAACATCAATCAATATACATCTCGAATCAATATTCATCTTTGCACTACAGGCCAAAGATATTCATCAGGTAATCATTCATCTTTGCTCTACAGGCCAAAGATATTCAGTTATATCACCACTTAGAACTGAGGATGATGAAAAACCATATAAATAACGAATCCAGTGAAATAAAGGATAAGATTAAGGATTCGTATTTTAGTTTATCAAAGTTCAAGAACATTCCATAATAATACTTAGTGGAGCAAAATTCAAGAATAAAGCTCAAAACTTATATCCAATCAAAGATAAGAACTTTAACAAGTAATTTTGACAAATAAAAGAAAATTTAGTTTTTCCGCGAATAGTGCCGTATACGTGAATAGTGCCGTATACGTGAATAGTAACCCCGACGGAAAAAGTAAGAATTTCATAACAAAATTCATGCCAATATTTCGGTATAATGATATTGCAAAGAATAACATCATTTACGAAAAAAAATAACATCCCTTACCTCAAAAGAACAATACTTCTGACTAGAATATCGGATATAATACCGAAGGAAACTTGCGCTGAATACTAATATTCAAAGTATAGAAATACTCACAAAAATACGCTCGATATTATAGAGAGAAAAAACTTCTGATTCTGGTGTGATTTTCAATTCTAACCTAAGCACCCTATTTATAGGAAAAGCTTAGGATGCCAAAGGAGACTAAAATAATAATATATTATTATTTTTAAAAAAAAATTCTACCGCCTAGCGGCTTTCCAAAATTCAGATTTTCAACAAAAGTGGGGCCCACCCATTAAATAATATTTATTTTCCAAAACTTCAATAATTCATAATAAATAGCCCATTCGTCAGAAAAATACAAATTCTATGTCCTTCCATAGGAAATTTAATTCTCTACAACTTTGTAGAAGGAAGTTTTTTCAAATTCCAAACATAAATTATCCGAAATCCATAAACAGATGATTTCTCACACCAAAATATTGATAAAAACTCATCAGCGCCAATTCCTTATTTAATATCCACCAAATAATTATTTCTTTATCATATAAATCAATAATTAATTATTCACAGATAATATTACAGAACTACAATATTGACAACCAGGTCGTTCCCAGGAAAGAGGGGGCCTTCCGATAAGGACTTCTCCTTATTGGCGCGCAATTAAATAACCCCTCCTAGACAGAACTTCCTTAGACATTGTCAATAATGCTATCTAATAATATTATTCAAATAATATGAATTATTGAGTTGATAATGTGAAATACTGTGCAGTGACAATTATTGAATCAATACTACAAAATATCAACTGTAGCCATTATTGAATCAATCATAAAAAATAACAACGTAGCAATTATTGAGTCAATAAAATATCAATGCAGCAATTATTGAGTCAATAATATAAAATATCAACGTAGCAATTATTGAGTCAATAATATAAAATATTGAACAGTAATTACTGTAACCATTATTGAGTAATGGCTTCTCACGTAAGACTCAATAATTCGAAATACTGTGCAATACCGTGTGCTACTGTGCAACACCGCGTATCACTGTATTTTAACCACCGGGTATTTCAACAGTACTAACGGTAACAACTACGCCGTTATTTTGTAAAAAAATTATTTCTGTCGCTTTCTATATCCGACAGTTATTCCGTTGTGGGGGCCCACAAATAGCTGCGTCGTCTTACGAATATTCCCCGACAACAAGAATATTCCACGACCAAACGAATATTCTCCGACAACAAGAATATTTTATAACTACTTGCTCATTTTAAAAATGTTTGCACATTTCACCCACAACTTTCATATTTATCAAAACAACACCTTACTGTTTCGAAATAATATAAAGAAAATTAAATCTTTATTCATAAAAGTTGGGGTCTTACATATTATGCTGATGAAAATTTGCACTGTTATCAACACTCAAAATATTTAAACACTCACAAGAAATATGCTTGATACTATAGAGAGAATTTTCTAATTTTGGTGTGATTTTTATTTCTAAACTAAGCACCCTATTTATAGGAAAATGCTAGAACACCAAAGCTGACAAAATTTATAAACGGATGATTTTCTTCCCGCACACCAACTTTGGCCAAACCAAAAATCAGCATTTTACAACCCAAAAGGACAAGTGGGGCCCACACATGTTTTAAATTTAAACAATATTTAGAAACTTCAATAATTCATAATAAATAGTCCATTTATCAGAAAAATACGAACCTTATGTCCATTCCATATGAAATTTAATTCTCTAAAACTTTGTAGAAGAAAGATTTTCTAAATTCCAAACGAAAAATAACCCAAATTTACATACAGATGAACTTGGAGGCTGCAATTTTTGAAAAGAAGCCATCAGCACTAAAATTTTGAAACTTCCTCCGCCCACCACAAAGAACATTTCTCCCACTCACTTTAAACACATTATATATATATATATATATATATATATATATATTAAAATATTTATAATTATTAAAAAGAATTCTTAATTTCATTTTCCCTCTTCCACCTCATTTATTCATATACCATGAATTTATTGTAAAAATATTAGCATCTAAATTATAAAATTATATTATTATATTATCACATTATACACTTATAATATAATATTATAATAATATATTTGAATGAATTATTTTATCAGAAAAGATAAAATATTAATTTTCAACAATTGTCTATTTCGCTAAAAATTCCTCCATTTATATCTCAATTGAATAAATATTTCCATATCATTTTTATCAATAATTAATTATTATTCACAAATAATATTATAGAATCACAATAATGACAACCAGGTCGTTCCCAGGAAAGAGGGGGCCTTCCGATAAGGATTTCTCCTTACTGGCGCGCAATTAGATTAATTAACCTCTTTCCTAGACAGAACTTCCTAGACATTGCCAATAATGCTGTCTAATAATATTATTCAAGTAATATGAATTATTGATTTGATAATGTGAAATACTGTGCAGTGACAATTATTGAATCAATAATATAAAATATCAACGTAACAATTATTGAATCAATAATATAAGATATTGAATAGTAATTACTGTAACAATTATTGAGTAAGTGGCTTTTTACGTAAAAACCAATAATTTGAAATACTGTGCAATACCATGTGCTACTGTGCATCAACGCGTATTACTTCTCTTTTAACCACCGGGTATTTCAGCAGTTTTAACGGTAACCGTTATGCCATTATTTTTAAAAAATATATTCTTGTCATTTTTTTCATCCGACAGTTTTTCGTTATGGGGCACACAAATGGCTGCGCCGTCGTACGAATATTCTCCGACAACAAGAATATTCCACAACCAAATGAATATTCTCCGACAATAATGAATATTTTATAATCACTTGCTTACTTTGTAAAATTTTCATATATCACCCTTAACTTTAACCTTTTATCAATTTAACCATTTACTGAATAATAATAATAAGAAAAAAATGAATACTCTATTTCATAAAATTCGGGATCTTACAATCTCACTTCTTTATGAAATTTGGTCCCCGAAATTTATGTACCTGGTAATTCGAAGAGGTGAGAATACCTTGCTTTCATTCAAATTCTATCTTCCCGATCATTTCTTCTGTATCATGATTTCTCCATTGCTCATTCTAGAATACAACTTCAAAATAAAGGATAATTGACATATCACAATTTGTCAATTTATTAAGTAAGAAAATTCAGCTTAGGTAAGTCACACATTAGCGACATATATTACTCGTCTCTCCCCTCCTAGTTCTAGACTCAGATATCTGCTAGTGACCATATCCCTAAACTCTGATACCATTTATGACGCCCCCAAAATAGGTCTACACCACCACCTATTCTGAGTTGCCAAGAAATACATGGTATAGAATCCAAATACACATATCCAATTGTCGTACACAATACGACCACACATAAAGTGTGAGTTTTAATACGAATACAGTACCCACACTCCTTATCAATGATACGTTACATAAAGGTACAGTCAATAACTATTTTAGGAATTAAAATCTTTGAAAAATGCTCAAGAAAATCTTTGTACATGGGAGGCCATGCTTTTAAGTTATAATAGATATCATAGGACTTGAGAATTAACCTTAATTGACCCAATAAACATCAAAGAAGAACGAGAAGATTATTATCTTGTTCATGCCAATGGTGGATATTCTCTTACCATATAATTATCTCAAACTGAGAATTGTATTCCAACCATACTCCAAGATTATATAGGTAGTGCTCATAGATATAATCATCAAGTGGATGCGTACAACCATGTCTTATAATAACATGAAGTTGTATGTGGTTAGACATCTTGTATGATAATGGCAACACACCCTTCCAAAGTCGGGTTCACCTCACCTAAGTCGGGTCACCAAAATCAACTGTTAAATGACGTATAAAATACGACAAACACATTTAAAGTTCTCAATACAATTATATATTGTCATGCTGTTTTATAATGTATTGAGAAACTTCAACGGTCACCGACCATCACTCTATTCCCTTGTTATCCCCGCTCGACCCAACTACACTCTTATTACCTGAAAGGAATTGTGAAGCAAAAGGGTGAGCACAAATAGCCCAGTAAAGAATATTATAACTAAAGATAATTAAATTATCAATAGCCTTCATCAGTAATGAATCAGATCTTTAGTACCTTATCCCTCAACAGGAAAAAATCTGATAGAATACAATAGATAACAAGTTTTAGATCAACAACTGCAGTGGAACAAGCAATCCATTAAAAGAGTTAAATAGACCATAATGTCTATTATCTTCTCCATGTTAAAAGTCCACCAACAATATTTTATCCCTGTAACATCAATTAACAATTCCTGTCCACAATCATGTAGATAATTCATGATCATAAGTATGTTGATAAATTCCTCTTCGCACCCAGAACGAAGATAATTTTCATCACCTGTCTTTACCTGTAACACCAAAGATCATGGTTATACCAAATCACTATTCCTTTTCATAATCATGCTAATAAATTCATCTTTGCACTTAGGCCAAAGATATTCATTTGTAACATCAATGGTCATGATTATACTAGTCTACAGTCTTTAGTCCTAATCATGTTAGTCAATTCATCTTTGTACTATGGGCCAAAGATATTCAACAGTAACATCAACGGTCATGATCATACCAAACACCTGTCCATCTTTGCACTACAGGCCAAAGATATTCAACAGTAATGATCATGATCATACCAAACACTTGTCCATCTTTGCACTACGGGTCAAATATATCAATCAACTGTTCATCTTTGCACTACGAGCCAAAGCTATTCAAGTTTTATATTTCAAAGATAACGATTAAAATTTAATAAGAAGATTTAGGTAATTAAAAATTCAAGTGAAATGATATTAGATGAAATGCAAATCTCAAAGAAATATCTAATCATTTCAGAATTTATAGATGCAATATTTATAACTATGTTGATCAATTCACCTTTGCACTCAAGCTAAAGATATTCAATTGTAAGGTCAATGGTCATGATCATACCAGTCAACAATTCATCTTTGCACTACTGGCCAAAGAGAACCCATAGTCATGGTCATACCAATAATCTACCCATCTTTACACTCAAGTCAAAGAGAACTTTCATCACCATGATTATAAAAATATTATATATGATGAATAGACATAGTAAGAACAATATGATTAAAACATGGATCTAATTTCAAGAGTAAGATTCATAAATCAAAGATAAATTGGACAGAAAAATAAACCATTTTTTGTCGTGAATAGTATCCTGTGAATAGTAATTCGTGAATAGTAACTCATGAATAGTAACTCGTGAATAGTAATTCATGAATAGTAACTCGTGATTAGTACTCAAATAAATAGTAACTCGTGAATAGTGACTCGTGAATAATAATTCGTGAATAGTAACTCATGAATAGTAACTCGTGAATAGTAACTAGTGAATAGCATTAGAATGAAAAGTACCCCGACATGAAAAGGTAAAACTTTCAGAATAAAGTTCAGACCAATATTCTGATGAAATGATATTAGATGAAGCGCAAAACTCAAGGAATTTCTAATCATTTCAGAAATTATAGAAGCAATACTTACCAGAGTAAGTTTAAATTTAGGAATCTGAAATGAAATATTATTACTTACATACTATAGAGTATGGAAGAAAATAATATTTCTTACGAATATTGAATGGAAACAACATCCTTTATCCTTTACAAATACGAAAGTAATAATATCCCTTACAAATACGAAAGCAATAATACCCCTTACGAGTATAAAATAACATCCTTTATCAAAATATCCTTTACGCAAAATAATATCATTTACGAAAAATAACCTCCTTTACGAAACTTAATAACATCACTTACCTCAGTAGAATACTGAATCTGACTGAAATATATCGAATATTATGTGACGCCCCCAGAATAGGTCCAGTCAATCCAACCCATTCTGAGTCGCCAAATACATGGTACAGAATTCAAATACAAACTTTATATCATACGGTCGTGCAAAATACGACCACACAACTGTAAGTGCCAATACAAATATGTAGAAAATATTAAGATTCAAACTAAGTCCTCATTACAATTATTATCACACTATTTATCAGAAATAGTGAGGACTACTACTGCTCTAACTCGGACCATCACTCTGTTCCCCGACTAGTCCCTGCGACATTCTCATTTCCTGAAGAGGACAACAGATGAAAAGGGTGAGCTCAACTAGCTCAGTAAAGAATATTATGACTAAGATAATGAAAAATAAATTATCGTTAGTCTTCAATAAATCAGATAAAATATAATGGACAACCAATCTTAGATCAATATTCGCAGCGAAAATAACAATTCCTTAGAAGAGTTAAGTAGAGAATGAAGTCTACTATCTTCTATGATTTAAAAGTCTATCATCAATATTTTATCCCTGTAACATCAATCAATATACATCTCGAATCAATATTCATCTTTGCACTACAGGCCAAAGATATTCATCAGGTAATCATTCATCTTTGCTCTACAGGCCAAAGATATTCAGTTATATCACCACTTAGAACTGAGGATGATGAAAAACCATATAAATAACGAATCCAGTGAAATAAAGGATAAGATTAAGGATTCGTATTTTAGTTTATCAAAGTTCAAGAACATTCCATAATAATACTTAGTGGAGCAAAATTCAAGAATAAAGCTCAAAACTTATATCCAATCAAAGATAAGAACTTTAACAAGTAATTTTGACAAATAAAAGAAAATTTAGTTTTTCCGCGAATAGTGCCGTATACGTGAATAGTGCCGTATACGTGAATAGTAACCCCGACGGAAAAAGTAAGAATTTCATAACAAAATTCATGCCAATATTTCGGTATAATGATATTGCAAAGAATAACATCATTTACGAAAAAAAATAACATCCCTTACCTCAAAAGAACAATACTTCTGACTAGAATATCGGATATAATACCGAAGGAAACTTGCGCTGAATACTAATATTCAAAGTATAGAAATACTCACAAAAATACGCTCGATATTATAGAGAGAAAAAACTTCTGATTCTGGTGTGATTTTCAATTCTAACCTAAGCACCCTATTTATAGGAAAAGCTTAGGATGCCAAAGGAGACTAAAATAATAATATATTATTATTTTTAAAAAAAAATTCTACCGCCTAGCGGCTTTCCAAAATTCAGATTTTCAACAAAAGTGGGGCCCACCCATTAAATAATATTTATTTTCCAAAACTTCAATAATTCATAATAAATAGCCCATTCGTCAGAAAAATACAAATTCTATGTCCTTCCATAGGAAATTTAATTCTCTACAACTTTGTAGAAGGAAGTTTTTTCAAATTCCAAACATAAATTATCCGAAATCCATAAACAGATGATTTCTCACACCAAAATATTGATAAAAACTCATCAGCGCCAATTCCTTATTTAATATCCACCAAATAATTATTTCTTTATCATATAAATCAATAATTAATTATTCACAGATAATATTACAGAACTACAATATTGACAACCAGGTCGTTCCCAGGAAAGAGGGGGCCTTCCGATAAGGACTTCTCCTTATTGGCGCGCAATTAAATAACCCCTCCTAGACAGAACTTCCTTAGACATTGTCAATAATGCTATCTAATAATATTATTCAAATAATATGAATTATTGAGTTGATAATGTGAAATACTGTGCAGTGACAATTATTGAATCAATACTACAAAATATCAACTGTAGCCATTATTGAATCAATCATAAAAAATAACAACGTAGCAATTATTGAGTCAATAAAATATCAATGCAGCAATTATTGAGTCAATAATATAAAATATCAACGTAGCAATTATTGAGTCAATAATATAAAATATTGAACAGTAATTACTGTAACCATTATTGAGTAATGGCTTCTCACGTAAGACTCAATAATTCGAAATACTGTGCAATACCGTGTGCTACTGTGCAACACCGCGTATCACTGTATTTTAACCACCGGGTATTTCAACAGTACTAACGGTAACAACTACGCCGTTATTTTGTAAAAAAATTATTTCTGTCGCTTTCTATATCCGACAGTTATTCCGTTGTGGGGGCCCACAAATAGCTGCGTCGTCTTACGAATATTCCCCGACAACAAGAATATTCCACGACCAAACGAATATTCTCCGACAACAAGAATATTTTATAACTACTTGCTCATTTTAAAAATGTTTGCACATTTCACCCACAACTTTCATATTTATCAAAACAACACCTTACTGTTTCGAAATAATATAAAGAAAATTAAATCTTTATTCATAAAAGTTGGGGTCTTACATATTATGCTGATGAAAATTTGCACTGTTATCAACACTCAAAATATTTAAACACTCACAAGAAATATGCTTGATACTATAGAGAGAATTTTCTAATTTTGGTGTGATTTTTATTTCTAAACTAAGCACCCTATTTATAGGAAAATGCTAGAACACCAAAGCTGACAAAATTTATAAACGGATGATTTTCTTCCCGCACACCAACTTTGGCCAAACCAAAAATCAGCATTTTACAACCCAAAAGGACAAGTGGGGCCCACACATGTTTTAAATTTAAACAATATTTAGAAACTTCAATAATTCATAATAAATAGTCCATTTATCAGAAAAATACGAACCTTATGTCCATTCCATATGAAATTTAATTCTCTAAAACTTTGTAGAAGAAAGATTTTCTAAATTCCAAACGAAAAATAACCCAAATTTACATACAGATGAACTTGGAGGCTGCAATTTTTGGAAAGAAGCCATCAGCACTAAAATTTTGAAACTTCCTCCGCCCACCACAAAGAACATTTCTCCCACTCACTTTAAACACATTATATATATATATATATATATATATATATATATTAAAATATTTATAATTATTAAAAAGAATTCTTAATTTCATTTTCCCTCTTCCACCTCATTTATTCATATACCATGAATTTATTGTAAAAATATTAGCATCTAAATTATAAAATTATATTATTATATTATCACATTATACACTTATAATATAATATTATAATAATATATTTGAATGAATTATTTTATCAGAAAAGATAAAATATTAATTTTCAACAATTGTCTATTTCGCTAAAAATTCCTCCATTTATATCTCAATTGAATAAATATTTCCATATCATTTTTATCAATAATTAATTATTATTCACAAATAATATTATAGAATCACAATAATGACAACCAGGTCGTTCCCAGG